>UELU01147251.1:4063-17521 GCA_900490025.1 Megastigmus dorsalis
TAACTACCGTAACACTACCTTTATCTGCCCTCGTGAAAAGTAAATTTTCATTGTTTTTTGCAAAGGTCATCGTCTTTCTTATTTTTTCCCTGGCGTGGCGTGGCGTGACCACATGGCGTGATTTGAGGAATTTGTTGCGAGTCAACAGTCTCTGCTCAGCGACGAGCTGACCGAAAAATGAGCAGTGGCATTCAAATATTTATTTGACGTATATTAAAAATTGCGCCGTTCGGGATCTCGCGATTTTTCAGCGCAACGCTGAACATTACCGTCCGCCTTAACGCGACTGCGACAATGACATTACTCGAAAAAACAATCCTGATGGCATAGCCTATACAAGCATTACCCATACAAAGCATGTCCCACTCCTACAATAGTACACTCACTCAGTTCATTACATAAGGTCGTACCGAGATCACACTACATACATCGACAAGGAACATACTGTCTAAATTACAAACTAGGAATTAACATTAGCAAATTGATTAAACATCATCGTAATCTACAGTTAGAAATTACGCATAAGTGAATTCGGCTTCTTTATCAGGCGGCACTCGCACCAACTTGACGATGGGACGAACCAAATTGGTTGTGGCCGTCCGTAGCGAGACGGCTCTGATCAAGCCATCTCTGCCTGGGTGCGTGCAAGTGACGATGACCAATGTCCAAGAGGCCGGAGGGCCCAGCTCGTCCTTGATAATGACGAGATCTCCTTCTCGTAGATTTGGCTGTGACTGACGCCACTTAGCGCGTTGCAGCATCTGGGTCAGTACCTCCTTCTTCCAGCGAATCCAAAAGGAAACTCGCGCGTGATTGAAGAGCTGCCAGCGCTTGGAGAGATTCGGCGGAGCTGCTAAGTCCTGAATTGGCTCAGGAGGAGCCAGTAGCGAGGATCCGACGAGGAAATGTCCCGGCGTGAGCGCTGCGGGGTCAAGCACCTCATTGCTGAGAGGGCAAAGAGGGCGAGAATTGAGACACGCCTTTACCACTAACGTGGTGAACTCTTCGAAGGTGAAGGTGGAGGTGCCGACTACTCTTCGAAGATGATATTTGAAGCTGCGCACTGCAGCTTCCCACAATCCGCTTAAATGCGGCGCTCGAGGTGGGATAAACTTCCACTGAGTTCCTTGGTCGGCTAGGCATGGGAAGACGTATTTGGCGAAGTCCGACGTCCCGTTGAAAAGGCGCTGCAGCTCAGCATTGGCTCCCTTGAAGGTAGAGCCGTTGTCCGAGTACAGGGCGGCGCAGAGACCACGTCTAGCTGTGAATCGAGAAAAGGCGGCTAAAAATGCGTCGGTGGTTAAATCCGAAACCACTTCGAGGTGAACTGCCTTGACAGATAGGCAAATAAAAATTGCGACGTAGCCTTTCGTTGATTTTGCGCCTCTTCCTTTGTAGAAAAGGAGCGGAAATGGTCCAGCGAAGTCTAAGTCGGTGATGGAAAAGGGCCGTCCTGGCGTTACCCTTTCCGCCGGCAGAGGGCAGACCTGGAGTCGAATCGCACGCAAGTGATGGATTGGTGAAAAATGGCCGAGAACAGCCTGTTACCGCGTACTATCCAGAAGTTCCGTCGAAGAAGGCTCTTCATCAGCTGTACTCCGCCGTGAAGAGTGATGCGATGAGCCTCCTCGACCAGGAGACGATCTATGCGGCAGTGTCCGGGCAATACAAGCGGATGGCGTTCCGAATACGTCAGCGAGGCGTGTTGCAGTCGTCCTCCGATTCGAACGAGTCCGTTTGGATCAATGAACGGCGAGAATCGGGAGAGCAGACTTGAAGGCGATACAGCTTTTCCTGTCGAAATTAAATTTATGTTAATTTTGAAGTAGGCTCACTGAATTACATAAATTAGCGAGATTTTTGCGCGAGCAAGCTCGGGCACCGAAAATCCGGAATATTTCGGGAAATTTGATGAAGAGTCTCGAGTTTTCCAACGTAGACAGTACGCCAGTACTCGAAGAATCTTCGCGAAACTCGAATTTCTCTCTAGCGAGAGCAAAAAATCTGCACTGTCGTTTGCCTCGATTGCCGCAGCGACTGTGGCGAGATTTTACGAGATTTCTGTTTGATATGGAGATTGGTCCGGTCATTCGTCTGCTGTACTAAGTAACCAAGGCGGACCTTTCCACCTGAGGTCGAATTGAGCTAATTCCTGCGGGCTGGTTCCACGGGAGGCGCAATCAGCAGGACGCCAGGATCCTTCATCGGGGCATGGCGCCAGTCAGCAGTTGGGAATGTCGTTACGATCTCACTGACGCGATTCGCCACGAAAGTTGACCAGCGAGAGGGATGACCTTCCAGCCAGTCTAAGACGACCTTCGAATCAGTCCAGAAATTTGTAGATGCGGGCTGCTGCAACAAGTTATCAATTAAATGTTTGGCTAGTCTTACTAGCAGTGTTGCTCCACAGGGCTCGAGTCTCGGAATGGTCTCCACTTTGAAGGGACCCACTCGAGTTTTATCATTAAGGAGACACGCGTATTTCCCACGGATGACTGCGTAGATGCCAAGCGGATTTCCGTGGAGAGCCGATCCAATGAGGTATCGGAATGGTTGATAGATCGTCGAACTCGGAGCAAAGCATGAGCCACGCCATACGCAGATTTTCCGGCAATGGTTCGTCCCAGTCCAACTGATTGATCCACAAGTCCTGTAATAGTATTTTTGATTTGATTAAAATCGGAGCGATAAATCCAAGTGGATCGAATAGTCGGGCCGTATCCGATAAAACTGTTCTTTTTGAAATGAGGCAATCCTACGCAGCGAGGCCTTGAATAGAAAGACGTCCGAGCTGGTGTCCCATTTCAGACCCAAGGTCGATACTATTTCGCCTGAGGATGAGGTGAGCTCCATGACGCCAATGCCTGGTTGCTCGAGTAGTAGTGTGGGCGTGTTGTTGGCCCATTTGCCGAGAGATATTCCGGCCAAAACAAGTAGGTCGACGAGCTCGTCTCGCTGTGCTTGCACCTCTGCTTCATCATCATCAACTTTCTTGCAAACATCAAAGCGTTGATGTGCATTCATCGAGTTGAATTTCTCACAGGAAGAAAGTGAATGATTTGCTTGACAAAGCAAGCAGGACAACAGTATTCTGGTTGCTGGAGTCGGGTGGGGATTGGGGACTTTAGCCGAATGTGCTGAAGTTAACGAAATAGGTCTGAGCTTTCCACCAGACTTAATAGACGAGCCGCCCGCCGAGCGCGAGTCTGGTTTTTCCTTTTAGGCGTCGAGAGAATCTAAACGGTTTTCTAGAAACTGAATTAATTCTTTATATTGATAGAATTCGGGACCCGACTCCTTGGTAATTTTAAAGGTTTCCTTTGTGTGCGAATCGAGCTTGCGAAGAATGCAATGCACGAACCAATGATTGTATGCGTTAACGTCGCATGTAAGTTTTTGAAGGGCGCGCACTGTTACAACAACGACGTCCAACGGTTCGGAAATATCCTGCGCGTTGCGAGCGCGAATCGGCTTTAAATTAATAAGCTTTTCTAACGAGTCGTATAATCTCCTCCGTTGCCCGCCATACTGCTTGTCGAGTTGGTCCCACGCTACGCGAAAATTCTCACTAATGATTTCGAGGTCATTTAATCGGGTCGCAGCCTTTACTTGCAAGCAACTAAGCAAAAATTGCAATTTATCCATCTCTAAGTAACTGCGCTTATTTATGATTAATGACGTGAATCGTTGTATGAATGACTCCCATTCATCTCGGTTACCGGAGAATGTCGGGAGGGTTACGCGCGGACTTGCGCAGACTGCAACGATCCTGGTCCGGCTGGCCGAGTGGCCGGCGGAGCTCGCAGTCGCACTATATCTTCGCAAATCTCCGCCTTCGCGTCAATATCCGCAGTTTCGACAGCCTCGAACCAATCACCCTTAAAATAGCTTTCCCCTTTTAGTTTCGACTCGAATTCTAGCAGTTGCTCATGACGAACGTAAAAATCATCGAAATATTTATTTAACAATTAAAATCGAGCTTCACAATCGAGCACACAATACAAGATAGTTTGAGCGGCCGCGCTTTTATTAGACTTAGTATTTTTCAAAAAATTAAGGATGTTGGTTCCGACACGGAGTTGCGCGTTTAAGACTTTCGTTTCCTCCATTTTGTCGTTCGATAATTACAAAGCTTATAGCGGATTCGGGAAATAACAAAAATAGATTTTACAAATTTTACTCGCGGATAGTTTTCGTAAGTTTCAACGTCGCGTGACGTTATCGTTTAATACTAATCAGCGCGTTTTTTGGTACTTTCCTTTTGATTTCGTTGCGAAAAGTTGACTGCAATGCGTAGAAGGTTGAGGGCTCCAAGAAGTCGAAATTGCTTGCTGGAGGCTGGAGTCCGGCGTGTTTTGACTGCAGGCAGCGGCGTCGCTCTACGTCCTTGCTTCCGCGGGGTCAAATACCTCGTCGGAGAGCGGCAGCGGTGCTCTATGCTTGGCGATCATTCAGCCTTCCTCTGGTGTCTTCTCCTGGGTTGAATCAGCGGGTTCCTTATAAACCATGCTCTGCTACCAATGTTCGCTGATTTTCCGTCCGAGTTTCCCCAGACTACTTCACTCCATCCATTTGCATCTTTAACGATGAAAACAACTACAACAATATTGAGTTTTAGCAATTTGTACGTTCCATCCATAAACAATATTTCGGGAAACGCCGCAAATGATTGTTTCATTTTTTTGTGCTAAAAAACAATCCTTTAAAAACTTTATCTTCTGCACTAATTTCAATATCAGCATCTTCAAAAAAAATATTTATATATTATTGTAACATGTATTAAAATATATAGATATACTCTTTAAGTGTAAAAAAATGAGAGGTTAGTCACTATTTAATATAGTGCAATTTTTCACTCTCAAGTAAGTGAATTAAAACCATTTCTGATTGTGAGTGAAAAATCAGCAGTTTTTCAAATACATTGACCGACTTCTTTTTCTAAAAGAAAAATTTCTAAAAGTACTGCTTTTTCTAAATTATCGCCGTCAACAGTTTTCAATGAAGAGTTAATATTCGTCAAATGTTTTAAAGTTAAAAATATATTCTGTCTTTTTAATTCACTTTGAATCATTTTTTTGTTGCATTTCACTTTTAATTTCTCCTTTATTTCCTCCACCTTTTCTTTAGGAAGATTCAAACGATTTTCCACTAATACATGATAAAAAGCCTAATATTTGCGTAATACATTATTGTATGAAAAGATAGCAAAGAAATGTAAGACATTACAATTGCTTGTAGAGATTGTGTATGCCTAGGGGAGGGCGAAGCTTTACGCGCAGTGTGGTTCTATGACCATTTCAATGTTGCCTTTAAGTACACTTTGTAAATAATAGAACTCCATTGCACGTAAAGCTCCGCCCTCCCCTATATATTTATATAGCAAGTTATTAAAAAAAACGTGGTAAATACTGCTATCATTGGGTGGTAAAATCATACCTGATCTTACGCAGACCACTGCTACATTATTTGAGGTCGTCACCGAATTTGCATTTGTAGACCAGCCTTACATATATTAAATCAAATTTTACATTTTTTTTAAATTTTTCTGATTGAATCTTATCGGCTTTCTGTTTCCGAAAAACTTGTTTCTCCTGTTCACCATATTTTTTTAAAATAATCATTTAACTCTTCGTAACTTGTAAATTTTGGCCTTCATAAAAGTTAAATTTTTCATTCATTTTTATTGTTGGAGAAAGGGTTGGATATCAGGAAAATAAAGTTGAAGTCACCACTGCACTTTTGATTCTCACATATATTATAAAAATTACAAATTTGCCTTACAAGGTAATTTAACAATATCAAATAAGTTTGAGTTTAGATGTAACGTGTTTGATGGTTTAGTGTGTGCTGTCTCTTTCGCGGCTCACTGCTTTCTAGTCAAAAGGGAAAAATACGAGAGTGTCAGCGGGACGGTCTGGCGCTGTACGCTGCTGTGTATGAAAGTGGGAATGTGTGTAATTGTTTTGTATGTTTGTGTGAGTGCCTTCTGCTCTATAGCTATGTAAATCCTAAACATCCCGTCCGCCTTCGGCAGACACTGGCGAAAAATCTTCTTCCAAGGGCAGGATATTTATCTTGGCGATCGGACGAGTCAGAGTAGAGGAAATAGTTTTAATCTCAACAACTCGGACGAGCTCATCTGGGCCCGGATACACCTGAAGAATTCGACCCAGCTGTCATTTGCATGGTGGTTGCAAGTTGGAGTGCACCAGGCACATGTCGCCAACCTTTACTTGAGGAGTTACGGTACGTTGCTTCGGGCGGTGTTGAAGCTCGTGTAAATATTCAGACGACCAGCGGCTCCAAAAATGCTCAAACATTTGGCGAATGAGCTGCCAGCGATTGAGGCGAGACGTTGCGGTGTTCAAAGTGGATGGCTCAGGAAGCGTAGGTGGGCCGATTAAAAAGTGCGCTGGTGTTAGCGCAGATAAATCGGCGGGATAATCGGACAGAGGTTGTAATGGCCTTGAATTTAGGCATATCTCTATTTGTGTTAGCAGGGTTGTCATCTCTTTAAAGGTAAGCAGTGTTTCTCCGATTACTCTTTTCAAGTGAAATTTGGTGAATTTTACCGCTGCTTCCCAAATACCACCAAAGTGTGACGCAGCTGGAGGGTTGAAACGCCATTCGGTTCCATCGTCGGCCAAATCACGGGCAATTTCAGTGCTTTGCTCGCTTGCCTTTTTGAAGAGAGATCTCATCTCCTTGTCTGCACCAATAAAATTGCGTCCACAGTCGCTTGTAAGAGAAGCACATTTTCCACGGCGGGCGATAAAGCGTCGATAGACGTTAAGAAAGGCGGAAGTTGTGCAATAGGAAGCGGCTTCTAGGTAGATGCCTTTAGTAGAGAGGCAGACAAACACTGCAATATACCCCTTATAAGAGCGGGTGCCTCGCCCCTTTGAAAGACGGAGAAAGATTGGACCTGTGCAAGAATGGACGGTACTGTTGTAGTCGTTTGCGAGGTAAATCTCCCATAAGCTGAGTGGTGGGGGTGGCTCACTGCCTCCAACAGGTGAGGCACTTGATAAGCGTAGATTTAACGAACTGACGCCCTCGCCAAATCCAAAAACGCTGTCGTAGATAGCTGATAGTTAGTTGAGTTCCTCTATGCAGCGTTTTGGTACGTGCGTTCCACGTCAATAATTAAGCAAGATATGATTCTCGAGGCAGAATTCTTGGATGTTTTTTATCTCGATCTAGAAGTGAATGACGAAAACATCCGCCTACTCGTAATATTTGACGTTCGTCTAAGAAAGGAGACAAACAAATTAAGGGACTTTTTAGTAAAATTGAATGACCTTGACTCAGCAATTTTAATTCGTCCTTGAAGAAGAGTTGTTGTACGTAGGAGACTCAACACTGCAATGCATCCTCCAATTGAGCGGGCGTTAATTCTTGAACAGAAGTCAATTTGTTTTCTTGAGGCCTGTTGCGCAATCGATTGCCAAATTCGAGGCAACGTGCGGTGATTCGTAGAAGTTTGTTGAGTGAGCTGTACCTTAACAATAGATCGCACTCCTTCGGAAGTGTTTGAATTACGAGACACATCGGAGAACGCTTTTCCGGGCAGTCATCTGCACCATCATAACAAGACATTTGCCATGGCGACGATACTTTGAGAAGAAAGGGTGGGCCATGGAGCCATAATGAGGACTTGTTGAAATCTTCAGAGGATATGCCTCGCGCAGCTAGATCGACGGGGTTCTCCATTCCCGGCACATGAGGCAATGTCGTTTGAATCTCGGAGACTCTATTAGCAACGTAAGTCTTCCAATCGCTGGGATGTCCCTTTATCCATGAAAGCGTGATTGTTGAGTCAGACCATAAGTGGCAAGGTGCAGTCTCCAGGTGCAATGTAGTTTGGATCCGCTTTGTAAGTTGCACGAGAAGTAGAGCTCCGCAGAGTTCTAAGCGTTGCAGCGAAACTTGCGTAATAGGCGTGATCCAGCCGAGTGGATCGTACAGTTGAGCGATTTGCGAAAGGCAAGTTCGCTTTGTGACTTCCTCTGTTGAGTGAGTAGGTTTAAATTGGAAGGAGAAGGCGTCCTCTATAGGTGTCCAAGCGACGCCGAGCATTTGAAACACGTCCGACTGCTGCCAAGTGAGGTTTGGGATGGAGGCTCGATCACTTTCAGGCAGGTCATCCAAGAGAGGTGGATGATTGGTTATCCATTTACTCAGTGGGAAGCCGCCCGCCTTGAGTAGTCCAATCAGTTCTGCTTTTAATTGCCTTGCCTCATGTACCGTGTCCGCACCTACAAATAAATCGTTAACATAAGAATTCTTTTCAATTACTTCGGCTACACGAGGATATTTTGAAAATTCGTCTGCAGCAAGTTGACGCAGGGTCTTGAGCGCCTGATATGGCGAACTGGCAACGCCATAAGTGACCGTGCAGAGATAAATGGGTTAGAGCATGTCTTGCTCGGCTGAACGCCAAAGAATTTGCTGATATTGTTGATCTTCAGGTGCGATTAAAATTTGCCTAAACATTTTAACGATGTCCGCATTAAAAACTATTGCATGTTTGCGCCAACGGAGGAAGACATCGAATAGATCCAGCTGTAGCTTTGGGCCTACATAAAGGCAGTCGTTGAGCGCAAATTCATTGGGAAGCTTGACTGAAGCGTCGAAAACGACTCTGAGTTTAGAGGTGTCACCATGAGCCTTGAACACGCCGTGATGAGATAGGAAGAACGATTATTGATTCAGGCTGGTTGATGAATTTTTCATATGCCCGAGAGAAACATATTCATCCATGAACTGAACGTATTTGTTGTGAAATTCTGGTTGAACCTTAAATCGTTTTTCCATGCGTTGCATCATGGACGAAGCAACATTTTTAGAGGTTCCAAGTTGACTTACGTTAGATTTGAATGGCAGTCGTAAGACGTATCTACCTTCTGAGGTTCGTTTATAGGTTGAAGCGAAGTGATTCTCGCACTCTATTTTCTCTTTGGTGAGTGGCTGATTTTTGAGACTGACTTCCTCTTGTTCCCAAAAACGTGTGAGCAATGATGAGCGTTGTGTGTCCACTGAGCACTGTAGACTTGTGACTTGGCAAGGCATGTCTGGGATCGATGATCCTCCCGTGGTCATTCTCCCGGTGAGTATCCAGCCCAACCCCGTAGCTTGGGCGACTAAAACGGAGTCTGAGCTTTTACGAAGTCCTTCTTCGACAATATTAGGGTAGGCATCCGCGCCTATAATAATGTCGATTGGATCAGCTGAATCGTAGCATCCTTCTGCAAGGCACAACCCTACGACAAACGCTAAGCAGTCTGTAAGTAGGTGATATGGGGTTACGCATTCTGTTAAGCGTGGTAGAATGAGAACGTTCAGTGTCTAACACTTCGTGTTCTCAAAATGTGAAGTGATGACTATTCGTGATTCAAACCGTGCTGTGCCGCTAGGGGTAGCGGCCACACCTGTAATGGGAACGAAGGTGGATCGGCGAGACAGCTTCAAACTTTGTGCTAGGGACTGTGATATGAAAGATGCCTCTGAGCATGGGTCAATGAGGGGACGCACTGATACGGTGCGTTGCTGCGGAGATGAGGCTATTAACCTTGCTGTTGCAAGCAAAATTGAGCGTGGGCGTGGAGAGTTCGTCCTTGCCGCATGACTGGTGAGAGCTAGCGGTTTGGCTGCGGAGTCGACTTGAGAAACTGTCGGCAAGGTAGAATGCTGCTTGAGCGTCGAGTTTTGCACGGCAGGCGATGACTTGTGGAGCAACGTGTGGTGTCGCTGCTTGTAAGTGAGGCAGGTTCTGTAGGAGCGACATTCCTTGAGTAGATGCACTCCCAGACAGTGGAAGCAGAAGCGTTTTTCTGAAACAAGCTTATATCGTTCACTAAGGGGGGCGCTTAGAGATATATAATGTTCCCCTTGGCAGAGAGAGCACGTGACTTGTCTTATCTTGGAGGTAGCGTGAGCTGTTTGCTTGGAGCCATTGGATTTGTTTAAGCGTTGCGGCCCTTTTTGCTGGTCGATGCTTTCACGGTCGATGCTGCAGACTTAGTAAGGTCGGATCTCTCCAATGCTTGAATGCGCGTTTTTAGGAACTCATCTAACATCGTCCAGGTAATGCGTTCGGGCCCAGTCAAGGAAAGTTCCCAGTCCTTTCGCGTATGTGAGTCTAGCCGACGAACTGTCATGTGCACGAATATGTCTCCCATTCCCTCGACGGGTCTGTCCATGACTTGCAAAGTTTCGATTGCCTCTGCGGTTTCGTCGCGGAGCTGCTTCAAGGCTATGTGAAACTCGGTGGTAACATGCTTAAGCTGAAATAAGGCATCGAAACATTGGTGAATCAAATTTCGCTTACTGTCATAATAAGAGGTTAGGTTGGACCAGGCGCGTTTATAATTCTCTGCTGCAACTGTAATATTTTTTATTAGTTTAGCTGCCTCTCCAGAGACATTTGATTTCAAATGATGAAGACGTTCTATGTCCGAGAGGCTGGTGTCCGAGTGAACCAAAGCCCGAAAGAAATCCTTGAAGGATGGCCACTCCGAGTATTTACCGTCAAAAGTAGGCAGGTTCACTCGAGGTAGTCTACTCGCGTGAGTTTGCACTGGAACAGGTGGCGCATCGATAGTAGATGTTGGCGGGCGCGGGCTTAAGAGAAGCAATGCATCGGTGAATTTACCTCGCTCGTCGAGAAATGTCAATTGTGCATCTGAGAAGAAATCTTCCTTAAAATAGTTGAGGCTTTTATTTTGGTCCGTTTTTAACTCCATAATTTCTTTATGTCAGCTCTCAATGATTTGCCACTTTCGTTCAAGTGCTTGTAAATGTGACTCAATGGTTCTGCGTGTTTTTGACCTCCCCTCCTTTTGCCGAGGTTAATGAAGGCACGAGTAATGAGGTCGACTTCTACGATTTGCTTTGCGATGAGTAAATCCATCGTTAAATGCGAGCTGTTTTATGGAGTATCTGACGGGCTAACAAAGTCACAGACGCATGCGAGAACGATAGAAAGGCGTCGAGGCTCGCCGAGAGTCGGACAGGGAGCGCGATTGCGTCTCTGCTTGTGAGTGAGCTAAAGGGAGAAAAGAGTACCTACTCTGCGCAGGTACTATGCCTTGTGTACACGATTGGCAGCGCGTAGAGTAAGAACAAGAGCACGAATGTGTCTCTCAACTGTAGACTACTTGCGCGCAGACCAAACACACTTCGAGAGTTGCCTTTTGAATTAAGCCTGGGAACGAGAATACCTTAGCTTGTATTCCAGCAGCGAGCACATAGCGCGAGAGAGAGAAGTGCGCGCGGAGCTTGGCTTAAGCCCGCGGTATGCTAGGATAGAGGAGACAGAGTATAAACAATGCTCGTTCCAATGACTACACGCACAGGACACTAACTCACTGATAAACGCCAGCCTGTCTTGAGTTTGAGATGCTAGTTTTGAAGACCACCAAGGCAATCAAATAAAACTTTTCACTTTGAGTTTTTAAACCACAGTTGTATAAACGGTGTGTTGTGAAATATTACAAGGTTGACACTGTCACTAGCCCCGAATTTTTCTGCATCGATTGGTATCCAATGAAGGGCACAATCATACTTCAAAGTAACGAGGTTTTTTTTGAGCCTGAAATCCGGCTCGAAGGACCAGAAATGTTGGAGAGAGGGTTGGATTTCAGGAAAATAAAGTTGAAGTCACCACTGCACTTTTGATTCTCACATATATTATAAAAATTACGAATTTGCCTTACAAGGTAATTTAACAATATCAAATAAGTTTGAGTTTAGACGTAACGGGTTTGGTGGTTTAGTGTGTGCTGTCTCCTTCGCGGCTCACTGCTTTCTAGTCAAAAGGGAAAAATACGAGTGTCCGCGGGACGGTCTGGCGCTGTGCACTGCTGTGTATGAAAATGGGAATGTGTGTAATTGTTTTGTATGTTTGTGTGAGTGCCTTGTACTCTATAGCTATGTAAATCCTAATAATTATAAATATAAAATCTCAACACGTTCAAAAAAGCGAAAATCGAAAAGAACAACAAGACTAGATAATAAGATTATGTACTATAACACATTGCATTTCGTATATTATAAAAACTGCGATCGTTTGCTGTTTGCGAGTTCAATGATATATAATAGAGGTACCAGAATTGAAATTATGCGCCTTAGATGCGCACAACACACAAAACGATACAACTTATAATATATTAGTCATCGGCAGTTTAGTTGGAAGGTTCACAAGCAGCGCCACTCGCGCAAACTTCCGGGCTCCGAGAGGGCTTTTTTACTCGCGGTGTAGCACAGGTATAATTTGATACCTATATATTATTATATTGCTTAGCTCTATAAAAATAGAATGAAGAAATAGAATCAACCGTGCCAATTATGAGTCGGAACTAATGCATATAATAGGCCAATTATATGCGTATACAATAATTTAAGTTACTAAAGAAATAGGGGTCATGATAATTATAGAAATTATTATATATAATATAAGTTTGTGATAGAACATACGCACTTATTTTAATAACATAAACACAACTGCAATGTACAGTGATGTCATGCGCAGAAGTGCCAAGAAAAATGTCGTCCAGCCTCACCACGAGAAAGCCCTCCAAGCACCTAGAAAAATTCAGCGAAAGCGATGCAAGCGCAGCACCCTCAGTCTTGATAACGATGGAGATGATGGCTTGCATAAAGGCGCATGCAAGAAACCTGCAACAAAACGCCCGAAGGCAAGCAGGCAGCAGCATCAAGCTTGATAGCGAGAGCGATGAGAAAGGCATGTATATGCAAGACTTACCGAGAGAGAAAGAGAGTAGAGTAGAGTAGAAAAAACTTTATTGGGGCCACAGGGTAAAACCCTATACAGCCCTGTACAACAAATTAAGGAAAAAATACAAAAAAATACAAAAAATTGAAAAATACAAAAATAGAGAATACGGTGTCAGTACAATAGATATGTCGCAATAAGCGTTTACAAAAAACAGATTTGAGTTTGTACAGCAGTCAAAATCTTAACAAAAGACGGGCTAATGTAGCATCTTGCGGCAACGGGTTTAGTAGTAGGTTAGCATCACTGCCTACCCGGAATCTCCACTGTGAGACTTCATCCCTAGTCAGCATGTCACACATTAATTCTCTAAAACGTGATCGAAAAACGAGTTTAAAAGGCACCTGCCAATCAGTAACGGAGTTGAAAAGTCTGGATGTAACATGATGAAAGGAATTCTCCAGAGTAACAGTACGGGGCACCACTAGGAGCAAAGGAGCAGGCAGGTGACGTGGCGTAACACGCCGAGGCGGGGCATCTCTGCTCTGTCGGAAAAGGCCGTGCAGATAAGATGGTTGACCACTAGAAATAATGGTAAAAGCCAAGACGGATGCAAAAAGTAGTCGCCTATGCTCAACCGTCAGCCAACCGAGAGCAAGGCGGTAGGGTGTTACCGGTGTCCTCCAAGGAATATAACCATGGACAAAGCGGACACAGGTATT
>UELU01147252.1:0-47429 GCA_900490025.1 Megastigmus dorsalis
TTCAACGGGAGTGACCCTTTTACACAATTTAAGTCTGAATACTAATTACAAATATTGATGATGTTTGGTAACAAAGCATACTTACCTGTTTTATACTTTTTTTGAAAAGGTTTTTTTCATAGATTTCAGAACTTTTTAAGAGTCTGAAACATATTAATAAGTAGCATAAAAAATTGTTCATATCGATTTTAGTTAATAAATGTTGCAGGTAATAAGGTAAATGCACCAATAAGTAGCCAGTTAAGGATGCAAAGGCAGTATATTGCTAGTTACAGTTAAATAATTGGTTTAAGTTATTTTTCTAAAATAATCTCGTGTTGGATATGTAAGATAAATGTAAATAATGTATCTAAAAAAACGTGTCCATAAACAGCTTAAACTTATTAAATTTGCTAATTTTTCAATTTCTTTTTTGTCTAATTTTAAGTCTGTAAGCCCTTTCAAATTATCAGCGCGTTAAATTGCAAAGTTTAATTTTTGTTTAACAAAATTGTCACAACTTTATATTACAAAAGTATAAAAGACATAGAAGTTATTGCAGAAGACTTTATATTTTTAAAATTGAGATAAAAATCTTCTGAACATAGATCTATTCAAAGTCATTTATCGAAAATGCTCATTTGCGAATTTTAAAGCTACTGAAAGATAATGATCGATCCTGAACTTTCATTCTTATTAATAATTATTTTTTTACAAAAAACATCTATTTTAGCCATGGGTATGAAATTTACATTTCATCCAGTATAGGATAAAAAGATGAATAACATTAAAACCAAATAAACATTATATTAAGTAGATCAGTGTCAAAAAGTCTTATGTATGAGAATTTTAGAGGTGCCGATATATATATAATAGTTTATAAAGCAAAAGATTTGTAAAGACTTATAAGGCATTTAACAAGATTTAAAGAATATAACAAAGAGTTTTGAAGCTCTTTAGACAATACTGTTACTTAAAATTTTATTACATCCTTACCATAGACTTTGAACCCCAAGTCAATTTATTTTATGAACATAATTTTATGCCTCTACATAAATCTGTACGGCGTCTGACATCGCGAAAAAAGATTTCTTGAATGTCAGAGTATTTGAAAAGGCAGGATTTAAATGTATTAAAGAAGAAAGAAAGTATCACATGTCAGATGGTCTTTATACTACTTAATAATGGTTGCATTACATTCTTGTCAGCAAACTAACTTTGCTAAGCTATGTTGCAATAATTAAGGATTTATAAAATAAAATAATAGATATATTTCCAGTCAAACTATTGTTATTAATAAATATCATATTACCTTGATGTGTAATAGCTAGATATTTATTTAAGATTTTAACATACATAAAATTATTGAAGTAAAAACTTGTGACATACAATATTTGTAAACCACATTTGATAAGCCACACTTTATAAAACGAAAATATATGAATAATAATCTCAAAAAATAATTCAAGTTAATAAAAAGATGTTTAATTTATTTCTAATAAATGCTTGAAAAGTGAAAACTGGTATCAGTTTTGAGCAGTCAATAGATCTGCATGTGTTTTTGATCTGTAGATGTTCTTAACTGCTTTTAGAAAAATTGTTTTATATCATTCTGCAGAACAAAGAATTGTATCCACAGCATAATCAGCCTTAGTATGAGAAACAGTATAAAATTCAGGGATACTAGCCAATACCATTCCAAACAGCGCAACATTGTTTATGATGTGATATTACATAAGCATTAATTTGTTTTAGCTAAAAAATATGTCTTTTTATAACTTGTGGTATTTTTAATGCAATATAATAAAAAAAATTACAGTAATATGTCTATATCACTCAGATCCATGCTTAGCTTCAAACGTACATCAATAGTTTTTTTAATATCTCTTTGCGATCTGCTTCCAAAATCTTTAAACATCGTTGAGCCACCAGATAACACAATATTATTATACAATGGCCTTCTAACATCTATAGGATAGTTATGAATAACATCATCTACAATTGCAGTAACGGGTTATTGAAAAATCTGGATTAGAAAACTAAAAAGAAAAAAAATATTAAAGTTTTTCTACTTTACAGTTCATAAACAAATAAACGAATAAACAAATCCAGCTGCAAAATTATTTTTCTTTTATTCTTCACCTTTTTTTTCAAACGGATTAAAATGTGATATCCATTACTTCATCAACAATTTTAACTAAGAAGCCTTCATCATAAATTGACCCTCCTTGCTCTGCATAAAAATTAGTATGATCTAATAATACTCCAATTCCATCACCGGAGACTACTTCATCGACAGATTTCTTATTCTTACGCAAGGCAACCACAGTACCAACACAAGGAGGAAAATAATATTCTGCGCAATTCTCAGATGAATTCACTTTATAATTGTATATTCTGGAGAATCACCAGTGGTTTTAATGCCATTCTTTTGTAATTCCGTAATGGCATGTACATCTAAATTAATTTGATCACCAGCCTTACTTTGAGATGCAATCTAAAAAAAAAATTTTTAATAAAATCTATTCAAATCTCTATCTATTGCAAAATAATAATGTATTATATGTCATAATAATATATTATAATATGCCATAAGTTGAGTTAAATCTACAGGAAATCCATATGTATTATACTATCGCCATGCTACGTACCAGGCACAACTTGTGTCGATTCAAGTTTTGCTATAGTTCTGTTAAGTAAAATGTTAAGTAAATTACGTCCCCTAGTCAAAGTTTTCAAAAATTGTGTTTCTTCTTCATTAATTATAGCTATTATTGATTGAGGATCTCTTTTAACTTCTGGGAAAATGTCACCTATAAATTTTTTAATTAATATTAAATAGTTAATTACATTCATGACATACTTAGTTTTATTACAAATTATTAATGCTTACCAAGGAGTTCCACACAACAACATTGACAAGTGTTGCATAAAAACCAGATTGTGCATTTAATTTTTCAGTAGCTTATCGTACTGCTTGTCTTGAAATTCTCCTTATTACATACCTGTAATTGAATAAATTATAATTTATTTCATACAAAAAATACATATAATTAATTTCAGTTCTGTGATAATATCTTATTTTCAATAGTATTTTAGTTATGAGAGCTTTTAATAATCAAAATATTTATTAATTTATTTATTTAATAATACACTGGCTATCTATACAAATGAAAAAAAGAATTAAATGGCTAATTGTACTCATACAAGAATAAAAGAAAAACAAATTTGACAATATGACATGTATACTTCAAATGAATTAATAAAACTGGGACACCCATACTCACTACTCGCACAGGGTCTGAATAAGTTTCCCCAAACATTGCAGGAAGATCCTGAATCATTCTGGTGATTGCTAGAGGACTTTCCTTTGCATAGATTTCTTTGACTTCCTTTACCATTTCAGTTCCGAATTGTTCAGTCTTTTTAACTTGCTCTGCAGTCATTGCATGTACCTTAAAAATTAGAAATTGTCAATTGTTTGTTAATAAATAAGAATAAGAAATAAAATATAAGAATGAATTAGAATTAAGTAAATAGTAAAATAATGTTTTGAAAAACCGAAATATATTATCTTATATTGAAAATTATTTGTATTTTATAAATACGAATGATGGTTACAAAAATTGTATTTTTTTTAAAGCTAACAATTTTTTTTTCTTTATATAAAGTAAAAGTAAATTTTTATATATCTAGGACTAAAAATTTAATTATAATTCATAATACCTTTATGAGTAAAATCGAATCTTAATCTATCTGGAGCAAGCAATGATTCTTTTCGGTCAGCATCTGTACCCAGAACATTTCTCAAAACATGGCTGAGGGCATGTGTAGCAGAATGATTGTTCATTATGAGTTTACGTCTCGACGTGTCAAAATTTAAATATAATTTATCCCCTTTCTTCAAAGTTCCATCACCAACAAGTTCCAACATGCAAGACATATCCACTTTTAACTTGCACATTTTTAACACAGATTTGAGTATTCCAAAAACAAAATTATTTTTCTTTCACTCTTCACTTTTTTTTTTTTCAAACAGGTTAAAATGTGATATCCATTACTTCATCATCAATTTTAACTAAGAAGCCTTCATCATAAATTTTCCCTCTTTGCTCTGCATAAAAATTAGTTTGTCTAATAGTAGTCTGTAGTTCTAATAATACTACAGTTTCATCACTGGAGACTAATTCATCGACAAATTTCTTATTCTTATGCAAGGCAACCACAGTACGAACACAAGGAGGAAAAGAATATTCACTTTATATAATTGTATTTTGGAGAATCATCAGTGGTTTTAATGCCATTCTTTTGTAACTCCGTAATGGCATGTACATCTACCTTGAGATGCATTCTAAAAATCAAACAAATTTTTAATAACATCTATTCAAATCTATTGCAAAATAATAATATATTATAATACTTACAATTTCTTACCTCTTAGCTTCCTCATAACCAACTACTTCAATAAGTCCCTTTTTTTCTGCCGTAAGTTCAGTTAAATCCACAAGAAATCCATATGTATCATACAATCGCCATGCTACATCACCAGGCATAACTTGTGTCAATTCAAGTTTAGTTATAGTTCTATTAAGTAAACTGTTAAGTTCCACGACAACATTGACATGTATTGGAAAAAAACCAGGTTGTACATTTAATTTTTCAGTAGCATATCGTACTGCTTGTCTTAAAATTCTTCTTATTCCGTACCTGTAATTGAATAAATTATAATTTATTTGATACAAAAAATAAATAAAATTAATTAAAGCTCTATGATAAAATTTATATAATAATCCACAGGCTATCTATACAAATTAAAAAAAGGATCAAACGGCTAATTGTAAATATACAAGAACAAAAAATATAAAACCTAACCTTAATCCTCCTTATTTGTATTAATTAAATTGAATTAATTAAAGAAGATAATTGTACACACAAAAGAACAAAAAATACAAAACATAACATTAATCTTCCTTATTTGTATTAATTAAATTGTATTAATTAAAGAAGATATATTAATTAATTGTTACTAACTTCTTAAATTGATGAGAACCTCATCAAAACACAGGATACTCGTCTGCTTTCTTCTTCTCGAACGACCACGAAAGCAGACCACGCAGCACGCTCCACATTCAACAGGTGCGGCTCTATATAGCAATGTTTTCCACTGTAAGCTATAGTCCGCATATAGATCGCCTATACGAAACTATACACTGTCTTAAAGTCTGACACTTTTTAGCTATAGTCCGAGTATATAACGGCTACAAAAAATCTATACCCTAAAAGCTCTTAACATTTTGTAGGACTGAACATTTTTCCCGAAATGATCTGGCCGAGTCAAAAATTGACAATGCTGGCATTATCGAACGATCACATATGCTGCAGACGTATACGTTTTTTTAATAGAAAGCTTATTAAAAAACCTTTAGTTTGATGTACATACAAGCTACAATCATTTATTCAATAGATAAAATAAGTAAGGTATAAAATTCGCTTAGGTTAGAAAACTCCAATTTTACAGTCGTCGATGCCGCCGCGGGCCGCATACTTGCCTGTGGCGCGCTGACGAGCGCCTTGATATTACTTGATCGCAGTTTACACTTTTTTGCATATAATTGAGTTGAAATATTGTGAAAATAATTCACTTTTGTGATCAATAAAAATTACATTATTCGGTATTTAAAAACTATATAGATAATATATCGATTCAAATTATTTACATCATCAAGAATCTTACGTTACGTTACGTTTCATTAAAATAGTTAGTACAAATTTTAGAATGAAATAAATTGAATATATCGATTCAAATTATTTACATCATCAATAATCTTACGTTACGTTACGTTTCAATAAAATAGTACAAATTTTAGAATGAAATAAATTGATTATAAGGTACCATTATTATATAAAATAAGAATTGTAATTGTAATGCATGTATATATTTTATGGAATGAAATATAAAAAACGATAATATTACAGTAAGTTAAAAAATTATTATTATAATAACTAAAGTTATATTCGAATCTACATGTCATATAATATATTGTAAATTGAGCGACGTTTTCAAACGTAACAATTATAATTAAATATATGAGTTAAATAGCATTCTTCTGCATTATGCAACGAAGACTTTCAACTTTCTTTCTCTTATTACTATGCGGACAACAAATAATATTGCACATGTCATGAACTGTTATTTCGTACAATCATTTATCATTCGATGTACCTATTATAACAACCGTTATATAAACAAAAATTAATTAACCGACGACAGATATGAAAAAAATACAATGGATTATTCCTAATACTTATACGTATAAAAAGTAAATGGCGATAATTTCGTAGATTTTATTAAACAAATTTGGTTTTTCTGTTAATAGAACATGACTATCATATACAGGCATTGTAATGCGAATTCATGAAGTATTCCAAGAATGTTTTTACTGTACAAGAAAAGTCGTTTAAATAATTTCTTCCCCACAGAAAAAAAATATAAAATAAAATATAATTCCTACTACGAGTGGAGTCCTTTCATTAGAAAACAAGAAGAGAGCATCCGATTTTGATCTGATCCGCAATTGAAGTAACATAACGGTTTTTAGTGCATATGTGCTTAGCATATAATTATTAATTAGTCGCTGGAGCATATCGCCTCATTACCACGGGCGATTAGTAGGAGTAAGTATCAGGCAAACGAAGAGTGCACAATGGTAGCTATACTGGGATCGCGCGAGAAACGAGTCTTGGCGGCGTCGCACCACCGCGCTACACGTCCTCGCCACGCGATCGCCGAGTGCCATGCGCCGCGAGACCGGCGAGACTGTAGCCCGATAAAAAAAGCCGTAATGCCATTTCCCATATATATATATATATATTCTTCTGGCTGCAGGCAGACAAATTGTGGACGGCGGAGTGCGGTAAACTCCCTCTATCCTTCTCTCTTTATTCCTATCTTCGGAGTATCTCAACCGCGTCTTCCTCTCGCAGCGGTCTCGATCGAAAATACTGAACTTTCGCATGCTTTTCTATAAAGATACTTAGATAAATAGAATGAGGAAAGATATGAGTAGCTAGAGAAATTAAGATAAATCTCGCGTTTGGAGAAGCAGTTCTTTAACGAAACATCGTCATCTGTTTATTTGTACAAAGTTATATTTATAAAGCAAATATGAATCGATTGATATAATTATTCGCGCTTCTTTAACATATATAAACACCGATTTCCCCTTGTATTTCTATCGTTTCGAGAGATATAAGAACTGCAGAGCGGCGAGATTTAGATTTGTATTTGTCGTATGATAAATACGCGCATATAAGTATACAGCTCATGTGTACAGTTGCACGGTGCGTACGGTAGTGTATAGTATAGGTATAAAGACAGAGAGGGAGGAAAACACGACGACGGAGCGGCTGATCCAGTCGAGCGGCGAGAACCGACGAGTTGCTGTTTATTCTCTTGGTCGTTGTCTCGTCGCTCTTGCCTGACTGGCTCGGTCGCTATATCTACTTGTCCAAATAGTGAGTATATACCAGTTTCTACTTTTACTACTGTAAATTGTCGCTTTTTCGGTGGGATGCTTTGGATTGTTTCTGGATCTTCTTTCCTTGGGTGTAGTGTTATATTTCCAGTTGTTGGAGGGTTAGGATGCATTCTTGAAATATGCAGTTTGACAAGTTTGCTATATGACTGCTGTAACTGATTTTTATTTAAAGGTACAGGGTTTACTACTTAATTGTTTTTCTTTCCGAAGAAAGAAATCCGTTAGTTTCAGCTATACTGTTAAAGGTATTATTGTTATTAATTTTGTATCAGCAATTAATTGAATAAATGCTTATTTGTTTCTTATTACTTATTATAAATTATACTATTTAAATTAAAATAATAATTATTTAAAGTCTTATAAAATATTGTTTTGAAAGTTTGAGAAAGAAAGAAAAAATCCTATTCGATGGTATATAATTAATATCTTTCTAAGATTACATCAAGTTGTCATTTTCATAATTTTCAATATTTTGAAAATGTAAATAATACATAAATTATATCAAATATACGTATATAGAAATTATTATGTTATTAAATTTAATTAAATTGTAATGGAAGATTATTTAAAGATTTCAACGTAGAATAATAATCCCAAAAAATATATTTAAAAAACTAAAATAAGTATTACGGATACTTATAAGTAATATTGATATCTCGATAATTTGTAATTTTATATATTTATGCTTAGTGAAAAAAATCTACTGCGCATTTGAATTAATTGAAATAATCTAAATTGGTTATTCTCTCTGTACTCGATTACATACTTAATCTTTCAGTCGTAAAGAATGGAAATATATTAAAATACATAATAAGGTTATCGATAGCGAATTCTTTTTCTTTTAGGCGAGGAATTTCAATAAACAAGGGAAGAAGTTACACGAGGAAACCAAGTGTTAGGGAAGTATGGATAAGCAGCAGCAGCAGCAGCAGCAGCAGCAGCAGAGTGGACAGAAGATTACAGTGACCTCAGTAGCAAGTGCCACATTCGTCTCAGATGCTAAAAAAGTGATACCCAAATCAGTAGCTGAAAATACAGTAAAGAGAAACGAAGATAACAACAATGAACCAATTAAAGATGTTAAGAAAACAAATACGGAAAAATTGGTACCGCCCGAAAAGCCTAAGAGGATTCCAGTTATAGAGCAATCTGTAAGATTAAACTCTGTTGATATTAATTAAATATAGAACGATCGTGAACCCAAAATTGACCCACAATCCATAATAGTTTATTCAATTGATTGAAACTTTAAATCGGCAAATCTCGAAGACGGAATACCGTACATTTATGAGTAATTCAAAATAGATATTGAAACTGGTGACGAATATTGTATGAGGCGACTAAGTACCGAAATAATGATAAATATTTATCTCACATTTTAAGTTAACTTATGAGATTTTCGCACTTTAAGATGTTCCGAAATAGTACATAATAATTTAAAAAATTTTTTTTTATTATAAGAATCGATATCTTACACATTATTCTGATAATTAGATTCTATAATACATACAATTAGAATTAGCAATGTCAATATATGTCACCTCCTTAAGAAATTTATAGAGAATACGTATTCTGAAAATGATTTAATGAATAAAATTGCCAAATAACTGTTCTAATCGAAGAGAAAAAAAGCAATTGAATTGCATGCCTTGTTCTGACACCAATGAGAAAATTCCGCCGGTTATTTTGGGTATTGAGTTTTTTTATATAGATTCTTCCACGACTTTTACGTTCAATGTAAAAATAACTCTTTTCACTTATACGTATAAAAAATACTTTATTTGCGTACTATCAATCGGAAGGTGACTATTACCAACCATGGCTGAATCCTATATAACTCAAAAATTAATAAAAAGACAGAATGCATATACTTTGAAATATCGACAAAGGATCGTGCAAAGGAAAAAGTCAAATTAATTATTGCATTTCAGACTAGTCACGAGCCCGCGAGAACGGCAGTACCACGAACGCGACCTCCACGTCCCACACCCACCCTCGAGGGTCGACCCATAGTCTTGGCAACGCATTTGGTCCCATCGCTGCCGATCGGCCTCTTCGAGGTACTCGCCGAAGCGATCGAAGCTGCCACCGGCAAGCCAGTCGTTCTCCTGCACGAGTCCAGAACCGATAGACCTGTTGCCAAAGACATCGTCGATATCGGTACATATAAGGCTCGATGCATTATTTAAAACCGTTTAACAACAATATCAAGTAAATTCTACGTATCACTATATTAGATTGGTCTATAAATGACAATTGATTTTGTATTCAGCAATTTTGCCGGCTGGCGAAGACTGGGAAAATGGAAACCTGTTGTCCGTGGGTTTTGTCTTCGAGCACCGATTGAACAAAACGTTCTCTCCTCGGGTCTACGTCGATGTTGTCGTTGCCACGGATCGAGCACCCCACGTCGAAGTAAATAAGAATAGTTAATCAAGCTTAAAATTTATGACCGTTTGCTTTGAGTGATTTTGAATAAATGGTATATTGAAAAAACTCCTGCAAAAGAGCCTGCACTCGAAACAACAAGCGAATACACTGCACGCAACTATGCATTTAAACCTGGAGTAAGATACAAGTGCACGATTCTTTTAATTTGATTTACTGCAAGCTTGTATGAAAAACTCGATGCACTCACTGGATTATTTGGTAATAGTACTTAGCAATAGTTCTTCTTACATATTCTGTATGCTCCATATAAACATTAAAATAAGATTAGAGTGACTTCGATTGAAATGTGAATTAAAATTTACATCGGTGGGCTCTTTAGAGTCCAAGTTGAGGATTTTTTTCATGCCCATATCTTTTCATCCGAATTTTGGGTTTTAATGATACTTTTTTAATCGAAAAGATCCGACTAAGGCAGATTTTTGCGAAGAACATACACTCGTATAAATTTTGATATGCACATTTGTATGCATGCTGGTTACGTGCCTATTGAAAAACTATTTTTTATACAACTCGAAATAATCTGTCATGCTTTGCAGAGGTAGAAATGAGAATATACACCAATGTTTTCATGCATGGAAAACACTCTGGATCAATCTGACCCTATACACATTTTAATCGTCCACTACTTTAAATTAATGAGTACGATAAGCTTGAAAAAATTTTCAGATGTACGTATTTACATCGCCAAATCAATTGATATAAATAAAAAGTGTTGTTATAATTATTCCGAAGGTTAAAGATTATTGAAGTATTTGAGTATCGAGATTAATAATGTTCAGCTATAAATTTCTGTTTACAGAATATAATGGACCTCCGAGGACACAGGTGTGCCTTGCCAGATCGAAAAAGACCGGTTGGAGCGGCAACATTGCTGTTCAATCACTTACGAGCCAAAGGAGAAGGACCAGCGTTTTTTGGCAATACTTTAGGTGATCAGAAAGCATAATTTAATTCATATACTAGAAATAGCATTTTATAATATTTGATTTCTTATTTTTCATTGAATCCTGATTTTACGTGTACATTTTATTAAATATTACAGTAATTGATTAGAAATAAAAACTACAAATTAGTTTAATAAAGCATTGTTATTGTAAAATGTTTATTATACTAATGCATATATAGGTAATGGATTCAAAGAAATTTTAAATTTATTTTTAATATTCTCTCGAACTTTAGACATTTTCTTAAAAATTCTGCATTGTTTTAAAAAAATATATAAATTAATACAATTAATTGAATCAATTTGAATTTCATATAATACACTTACACAATCAATAATTTTTATTTGACTTGTAGTCCCGCTGTGAGATTTATTTATAAAAGCTTTTTACACAAAAGTAAAATTAAAGTATTTGAACATTAAATTGTCTGATTTCAGTTTTTTACACATAAATGAGTTTTTAATAAAAATATTTGTAAGTATTTGAGAAAAGTTAAAATATAAATTAATCTTAATTTTTTAAATTATTAACATTTTTAATCAAGTACCACAATCTAAAAATTATTTTCTGTACAGAGATATAGAAGCATAAGATTGCTAAAAATTTGTATGATTTTAAATCTTTTTACTTGATGTTAATCATAAACACGCATTTAATGAAATTTTAGATGCGAATTCCCAAGTATCAGCCTTACAGATGGTAGCTGGAAAACAGGTTGAAGTTTGTGTACTTGAGTCACCAGTTATAAGATTTCACAGAAAATCATTACCAGGTGTATATTCCTTACACATTTTAAGTAGTTTGGGACCGCTACCACCATATCCCATTATGGTGAATAAGAACATGTCGAGTAAGAATTTGCTTCATTTAAATTTTTTTTATTATTTCTCATTTGTAAAAAAAATACTATTAAATTTCTTTAGAAACTTAAGTTAAAAGTTAATATTATTGTACTTTTTCAGCTGAAGTTATCAATACAATAAAACAATATTTACTGAAGATACATGAAGATACAGAATGGATGGAGAAGTTTGCACCTTACAGTGTTCTTGGGTTTGTCAACTATAGTAAAAGTCTCTATGATATCCAAGAAATAAAATCTGTAGCAACCAGTGCTCCCTATTATTAAGAGTTATAAATTTGGTTGTACCATTAACTTTGTGATAAAATTTACAATGTTCAAAATTATGTAGATGTAATTATTTAATAATTATATTTTTACTGTTCTTTCATATTCTGCAATAAATAAGAGATGTTTACTTATTTATCGATAAGAAAAATGTATGTTTTTGTAATAAACTATCTCAACAATATCAATTAAACTCCACCTATCAAAAGTTCTAATTTTAATTTAACCCATTAACGACCAAGACCCCGAATTTTCAACAACTTTTTCCAGGCTTTTTCTCAACTAAAAAAAAGGTTTGAAAAAATTTGAAAAAGATCATATCCGACGTATTTTGAGCTGTTCTTTCGAACTATGATACCGATTTTTAGTTAAAATACTCCTGCAAAAAAATATGACATGTTTTTCACGAAAAAAAGTTAAAAAATTTGGAAATTTTCAACTTTATGAATTTTTTTCATAAGGAAAATGCAATGACAACAATTCAAAATACTGCAAAAAAGTTCAATCGATGTTCAAATATTACGGGAAATTTTTTTTCATAATTCTAAAATATTTTTAAAATTTCTAAATTTTTTATATAATAGTTTTTTCGTGAAAAATATTTTTTTTCAAGATTGTTTTAGTAAAAAATAAGTCGCACCATTCGAAAGAACAGGTCAAAATACGCTGGATAAGATCTTTCCGAAATTTTTCAAAACCTTCTTTTTAGTTGTAAAAGAGCCCTCTAAGAAGTTGTCTGAAAAATTGCTTATTAAATTTTGAGTGTTTGGGATTTTGCGAAATATGGCCATTTTGAAGAGGTTAAAAATATTTTAGAATCATGAAAAAAAATTTCCCGTAATATTTGAACATCTATTGCACTTTTTTGCAGTATTTTGAATTATTGTCATTGCATTTTCCTTACGAAAAAAATTCATAAAATTGAAAATTTCCAAATTTTTTAACTTTCGTGAGAAACACGCCATATTTTTTTGCAGGAGTATTTTAATAAAAAATCGATATCATTATTCGAAAGACAGCTTAAAATACGTCGGATATGATCTTTTTCAAATTTTTTCAAACCTTTTTTTTAGTTGAAAAATTGTTGAAAATTCGGGGACTTGGTCGTTAATGGGTTAAAATTATAATTCATCATTGTAATGCTTATATGAAACATCATTTATTTATATTTTAAAATTCATATTACTCGATACGAGTCACTGATATCACGATTCATTGACTTAATGATTTGTCATATTCTCAGATATACACATAACTTTTTAATTTCATATTAACTTTTCCTATTTTTGCGAATATTTACATTCATTATTTTATAAGTCATTTTAGTCATGAGACTTAAATGATATAATAAATAAGTCTTTTACTACCAAAAGTTAGGTGGTAGTTGGCCTCTTGGTGGTGAAATAGATCCTTTTTGTAATGCTGTAGTCAAAAAGTCACCTAATCGACTAATAGGGGCACTACTACTAACAGTATCAAAACTCTTCAACTTTTCAAAGTAAACATTATGCAGTAAGAGTAACATCTTTGGAAACTGACTTGGATATGTTTTCCACAAATCACTCCCAGTAACTTCAAGAATAGCATATATCAAGGTAGCACATATGTCAGCTATATCACATCTTGGTTCTAATAACAAACGTTAAAGATTTATTAGACATGTTTTCTTAAATTAAAAATTATTTTTTATTAATAATTTACAGATGAATCATTTTTAAGAACTATTTTTCTTTTATATTTAGATTCGAACTATTTTATCCAAAAATATTGATTATAAATAAAAAAGGAACTCAAACCTACTGTTTGAAATCTGATTTGATTAAATAAAATTAGTTTTAAGATCTTATATTGTTATTTTTATTTGTTCCTCATTTTTTTACAATCATTTCATTATAAAGTAATTAGGAATCTTTGGTTTAATTCTTTTACTGTGACTATAAGAAAAACTAAACTGAAATTTTTTTTTATATCTTACGATGATAAAAAACGCTTTAAATCAAAATAGCAGCTTTCGAGATATTTGTTATCTAAATAGTGCATAATGCACAAAAAAAATTTACAATCAATTACCTATACATAGATCGTTCCGGAGTTGAAGGTAATAATTTAATAATATCAATACTACTACAAAATATTTACTGCGGAAATTTGGGCAGTGGAACGAAAATTCCTACCTTACCGATTCTTGCATTTAACGAAATATATAAATATAGATTATTTTTTTGGAAAAAACACTGTTAGCATCTCGGTAATGATCCAAAAATTACGAGATTATAGTTTCATAAAATTCCATCCATCATTTCGAAGACAATAAAGTCTGAGAATTGTGGATGGAATTTTATAAAATGGATCACATAATGTTTGCACCATTTCTATATTAGTCTCTCCGGCACGGTAGGTACCTTTCCGACCCTGCCACATGCCCTTAATAAAATATATTTTATTACATACCCATATTTAATGTTGCAGCAAGCCATCTCCATGCATTACCAATACCATGAGGATGTGGCTTATTAACTCCTTGCCTTTGTTTTGTCACAATTATTGAAGCATAAAGATACATTAGTCCCCCAAGTCTCTTTACAAATTGTTCAGGTTTTTCAGGGGTTCCATCTGCATTATAGGTACCACCAAGTGACTTGTAATAATCTTCATCTGACTGGTCTTTTTGTGGTACAAGGAAAACAGGAACAAAAAATGGACTTTTAGCTCGAAATCGTGCCAATAAAAGAGCCCCAAAATCTGACCAGTCGTTCCACAATGCCACAGTAATTGCAGCAAATGGAAATGCCAATTCTGGCTTACTTGAAATCGTTGCTTCTCCTTGATCCTATTTGAAAATGAAAAAATAATATATGTCTATACTAGTGCATAAAGCCGGCAATTTTGGCACGGGTGTAATTTACTACACAGTTTACTTACGACAATTTTCTGTGCTAACAAATTCTTTGAGTAAGCTTCAGCTTGAGGATTATTTGAAATATTTGGATTTCCTTTTCCTAATAAAAATATTCTTAACTTTTCGTATTTGTCTATTAATTGTTCTCGACTTACATGTGATATAGCATTAACTGTAATATTTAATGTTTTTCGACATTCAGATTTTAATTTTTTCATTGAATCAGATTTAACAAATTCTTGGTAAGTTGAAACATATTGCTCCAAAAATTGTTGATTTTCTATGTACAATTTTAAACTTTCTTGATCTGGATATTCAAAGGTTCCTTCTGATTGATTTTCTAAAAATTTATTGAATAGTATAATTATAAGCAAAATATTAACTTATAATAAATACAATTGTTTTATCAAAAACACTTTACCTGGAGCTTCATTAGAGGGATTTGGTGCAGCTGGTTCTGGAATATTTAAATTCTGGGGTAGTTGTGATCCTACATTTATACTATCAACTTCTGACACTTGTTGGTTTTGAATAATAACTAATGGTTGTTCATGTCTTATTTCTGGTTGTTCATGGAAAGGCTGTTGAGACACTTTTATTTCATTCTGTGAATCTTGGATTTGTTTTAGCCTCAGTGCTTCTTCTTGAGCTTGAAGTTCTGCAAGCTTTACTTCCATTTCTCTTCGGGCTATCTCTTCTTCATACAGAGCATCGATATGATCTATGAATAAATAAATGTAAACAGTCATATAAATAAAATAATAAGATTGAAAATTGAATTATTTTATTAATGTATGCAAACCTATTTCAGATTTAAATAATTGAAAAACTTCGTCACTACACTGTACTATAATTTCAGCCATTTTTATATCTGCTGACGTAAGATCACCTGACTGTAAACAAAATAAAATACAGTATTATCTCTAATTATTTATTAACTATTATTTAATTTTAATTAGAAAAAATATCTTACTCTTGATTTTTCATTTATAGCTTCCATCTGTGTAAGCAACTCTTTGAGTCTAGCTGCATGTGCTGTTAGTAATCGAGTGGCTGAATTTTTATCCCGACAAGCTTTGGAAACATTAGCAATGTCCTTCCATTTCGCTTCAAAACATTCTCGGAAAGGAACTATTTTCTTGGATATCTCTTCACTCTCTTTTAATCTCTGCTTTCGAATTTCATTTTTTCTATCTACTTCTAACTGCTGTGCGATTTGTTCTTCTTCAGCTTCTAATCGAGCCAATTTTTCAGCAGTTTCCTTTTCACGCTGAATAGCCATTCTTGAAAGTAACTGTGATAATTCTTGTTGTATTTCTTTCTGAGATTTTTCCATTTCCTGTTTTTTTTGCTCAACAGCTTTCTAAAATATGTAAAATTATTTTATTACAGTCCACAAGCTTATGAATATTATTAAATATGATACAATATGATACATACTTTAACTTTCTCCCGTCGTTGAACTTCATTTTCTAGTAAAATTTTTTTAATAGAAAATGTAATATTGGTCCTTGCAGACATAGTTCCATTAATTGAGGGCTTATTTGTTCTAGATTCGTCCTCATTTACAATATTAGGACTATGTCCATTTTCACGATCAGCATGAGGACCAAGAGTGACTTTGCTAAATTCTCCAGATACTCGAGAGGCTTTATTTAATATAGAAATTTTTAAACAATCGAAATTCTTTGAGATATCATCCACACATAACGATTTATGCTGAAAAATAATAAAATATATAAAAGTAATTTTTAAAGAAGTTTTAACATCTTTATTGAGATATCCAAATTGTACTACATATGTGACCAAATATTAATAAAATACATACCAAATCATTGGAATACAGTCCCACACTTCTGTTAATCATTTTTCTTCTGTTATGATTCTTACTGTCACTTTTGTCAGACATACTTTCTTTAATAATTACTATCGCACCGATGACTGCATCACTACTCGAATTGGAAATCAACAATGCAAAACATAACCTGATCAACGCGTCTATATTCGTTATCCTGATGCAGCTGGGCGCTGGCAACGAAGATATTAAGGTCTATCTTCCTTGTTTCACGCTGGTGCAATCTATCCCTCTTCCCTCTTCCTATTTCTTCTCTCTTTTCTCGGTCTGGAATCTAGATTCCCTCCTAATATAAGTATAGGTATATTTAGAAATTTATACGCATGCGCGAAAATATCGCAAACAATAATATATTGCTCTAAATTGTATATAAGTATAATAATATCTATATTTTGAATATTCCCTATTGATCCCTGTATAAAAAAGTGATGACCGAATGTTGTGAAGTCAAGATAATATATCGATTGATAAAGATATAATAATAAACAAAACCCCCTTACCCCCCGACTCCCATATTGTTTGCCTGCGACGCCCGCCTGTATTACTAAAGAAATAATCATTAGAAAATATATTAAATTGTTTTATTTCTTTATTTTACTTATTTAGTAGAATAGTAACTGTTTTTAAATGAAATGTTGTATGAAGAAAAAAATCCCTAGCTCTCTTGCGCAGGCCCATACATTCGCTTATGAATCTTAGTGCTCATACTCTGTTAACAAAATTATTTCTTTATTGCTAATAGTTATAATAAATGCCAAAACCCAATACATATATGTGAACCGCAAAAATTTTGCAAACGTTTCATCATATTTATGTATCTTTAAACCATCGCTAGTATAAGCGCAAGCCATTTTACTGCGAAATTAATTAGCTACAACTTTTCGATTTTTTTCTAAAAAAACGAAAAGCTGCGTGGATAAACTAAATAGTTTTGCAAACGCCGCTAACAAAACGCAGTTTTTCGGTATTTTTTTCATCGCGATTAATTAATGTTGGCCGCTGAGTTCCTGTAGCCGGGCAGAAGGACCAACTGCATCTACTGATAGGGAGACGACACGTCAATTTTGACGTAGCCATGGACGGTCAGTTATTGGTGAGTATTTCTTGCAAGATTTGTTTTGTTTACTTGAGAACGAATAAAAGGTCATAGTAGATGATTCTGTCTTTTGTAATTGACACGTTTCGACCATTTCATTCTAACTAATCAAAGCGATTCACTGCATGACAAATAACATAACCTCCACAAAATGTTCCAATGTGATAGTAAAGATAAAGATTCTGAGCCATATGTATGCATAAAATATAATCATCAATACCTTATTTTAGTATTTAATTTATTCAATATAAAATTTTTATTTCAGGAACCAACTTTGTACACTATCAAAGGTATAGCTATCTTGGATAATGATGGCAACCGAATACTTGCCAAGTATTACGACAAAAATGTTTTTCCAACATCAAAAGAACAAAAAGCATTTGAAAAGAATCTTTTTAACAAAACACACAGAGCTAATGCAGAAATTATTATGCTTGATGGCCTGACATGCGTTTACAAAAGTAATGTTGATCTGTACTTCTATGTTATGGGAAGTTCACACGAGAATGAGGTTTGTAGATTGATATAATTGATTATGAGCACAATGACATACTTATAATAATTGAATAGTTCTAATTTAATATTTATCTTTATTCCAGTTAATTTTGATGAGTGTATTGAATTGTTTATACGAATCTGTAAGCCATATTCTTCGTAAGAATGTTGAAAAGAGGGCAGTGCTCGATAGTTTAGATATCGTTATGTTAGCAGTAGATGAAATTTGTGATGGAGGGTAAGCAAATACAGCTAATTCAATACTAGTAAAAAAGGAATTATATGTTTTTGACCATTATTTGATTCAAGAATATTACATCACTCGCTGTCAACATGGAAAAAATATTAAAATTTTTTGTTTTAGCATTATTCTTGATGCTGATACAACAAGTGTTGTTCAGAGAGTAGCATTAAGGACAGATGATATACCTTTAGGTGAACAAACAGTTGCACAAGTAAGTTATTTTCTAATTTTATTATTTCTTCATTCCGGAGGAAAAAAAATTTGTCTAATTAAATTTTTACATAGTACTTATAAAAAAAATATAAGTCCTTAAAGCAATAATTTCAATTGAATTCTTTTAATTTGTAAATCAATGTTTAATTTATTTGATTATATTCACTTAAATATTGATTATTTAAATACCTTACCTAATATTATACCTAAAATTTCCAGTTATAATTTATGTTACAACTAATTTACTTGAATGGAAAATTATAATAATTTTTAACCTATCTGGACCATTTGGATCATGATTTACATTTGTGCTTTACATGCTTTATGTTTTTTTTATAAATGAATATGGTAATAGATATTTAGATCTTAATCTATTGTAGCTCAAGAAAAATGCTTGTATTTTTAGGTTTTACAATCTGCCAAAGAACAACTAAAATGGTCCCTACTGAAATAGGTGATTATTTCTGATCATTTAATTTAAAGGTGTTAATAAGAAAAAATACAACTATTATAAAATGTTGATTCGCAACTATCGATTTGTAAGAACATTCCGTCATTGCATATTTTTTTTCCTATTCTGGAAACATTTAAGAACTATAAATGGTTAAGCCATTTTATTTATTATTTTGTAAACGTCCATGGACAACATTTACATATATTTTACATAAATCGATATTTCAAATTTTATAAAAAATAAAGAGTTCATTTATTTGTGTTCAATTATAATAAGAATGTTAATTTCACATGCCAAAAAAAGATCCTAATAATATTCCCATGAAATATTTTTTTTTATTATTTTGATAATAGGTCATATTATATACAATACTCGTCGTCCCATCAAAATACATTTTAAATCATCTTCTTGAGACTATCAATCTTGAGGTTCATTTTCATACTTTAAATTGGCATGAGACGAAACATCGTACGTGAATAACTCAAAATAGATTTTGAAGGGACGACGAGTATTGTATAATGTGATATACGATATCTCAAAATCGTGATGACCTGCACCACAGATTATTAATCTCTACCTGCACCAAATATGAGCTCGTTTTCCTGAATAGTAGCATATTTCAATTATCGTACTGTAATTATACTGCGATTGTGATTTTTTAAAACTAATTATAAAGATAGATTGTATATATTTCACACTCTAGGCTTTGCAGTCAGCAATAGCGTTGCAGTTAAAGAATTTTATATCACTTATAAGCGAGAGTATAAATGTTCAGGCAATTAATCATGTACCTACACCGAGTTCTATAGTGTCGAAAATGGATATTATACTGATGATGCTGTTATTTTCTTGATTCCTTACTGAATTTAAGTAGCTGTATGTAATTTATACTGATTTAGATTGCCAAATTGCAATTTCGGCTAATAAATCATAAGTAATTTTTATTTTGTTAAGCAGCTGTTATACTTTTTTTGAAAAGCCTGCCGTGATCAAATAGAGCATCAAATAACCACTATAATATGTTCACGAGTTATAAGTTTCCTGTGAGATGTATATACATATATAAGTGGTTGAAATGAATCTAATATTTAAATGTTATTAATATAAAAATTACTTTCACGCAATTATTTTTTAAATGGAGTTTAATATTCTTTTTAATGTATAATTTTCACGAAATGCATTGTATCCTAATTCCTACTGAACACAGAGTTAGCTCGACATCTGGCATGGACAATGAGTCATTTATTTTGATCGGCGTTAAATGATTTTGCGCAATCTTAATAAAAAAAAATAGGATTTTTCATCAATTTCCCATAAAAATAAATTTTTTTTGTCATTATTTATTCGCAATTGTGAAAAAATAAATTAGCTTTATTTTTCATACAAGTTAAATTAATTACCTACATTCCTACGTAGTGGTATGGACTTATACATGTTAATCGTAACACATAAAAAATAAAAAAAAAAATAAAGGAATAACTTAGAAGGAGTGTATATGGTCAAATGACATTTATATATGAGAAATAAAAAAGTAAGCATAGTTAACAATTGAAGCAAACCAAATTACTATTGAATATATTTGTATTTATAAAAATTTTATTTTTATACATTTTTTTATAAAATAAATAGTTTTTTATGATTGATTTGACTATTCGCTATAAGCGTCTCCAAATTGGGTATATAGGTTTCAGTGACGACATAAAAATTACTTTCCCTAATGTGTTTTCTAATACGTTACTTTTCAAGTAATCGTTCATTTATAATATTATTTTTAATTTCTTCGCATAAAAATACTATGTCTATATATTTTTACACTTACGACATTCCATTAAGTGTAAAATGAATACTCTTCTAATTTTGAAGAATCATTTACGAGTTTGTTCAAATTTTTAATATTCAGATATTGGCCCGGCAAATAGGCGCACGCGTATGTCATTCCAACTAATCTATGCTCCTGATAATTTATCAACATGTTTTCGTAAGATGGAACTTAAATCTCTCTAGTATTTAATTTGTATTATATCACGATAAGCGGAATAATAATATTCAAATAAAGTACGTCAATCTCGTATAAAAGTAAATAAGCATGCATATATCAGCTGCAGGTGAAGCGTATCTGAGCATTTGATAATCCACTATTATGACGTATTTTGGTGTATAATTGCTATGGAACATGAAGTTGTTTCTGATCCAGTGACACAAAATATTACAGCCGCACGTTGCGGTTCCTCGGATACTCGTTAGCGTATTTTCGGTACTATATATCAGCATCGAGATCAAACTTTTCAACTATATTAGAGTAATCGCAATTGTGATTATTTCAAGTTTTTCGTTTCGCAATAGGATAGATTTCGTTGTGCTTCTTACCAAGTCGGTTTTCCATAACGATCGATGATGCATGAAATCGAATAACAGTCCATATCGCCGATTTTACAGACCTTTTTTCGAGTTGGATGTTCTCGTGCATCGCATAGTCCTAAGCTCAAAGATCTTCGAAGATATTGGGCTTGACTAAATAATACTGAGACTACCATTTCTCGTCAATGACATGTATCTAGTTTTTCTTCATCATACACCAGCAATAATCGAAACATCTTGGAAGATAGATTCGGGCGGTGTTTATTAACAAAGTAAATGTACGTAATTATCTCATTTTGGAATTTGGTTTTGTGCTTTCAATCTACTATTAGAGATAGGTAAATGAGAGCAAAAAAAAACAACGAAATGAGAGCAAAAAGTTGTAAACGGTATGTAATTAAAAACTATAATATTATAGGGCCAAGTTCACGCGTAATGCAATGCAGTAGTTATATCTTGGTCCATAACCCAAGACGAGTCCAGAATTTTTTAGTTTTGTTTTATGTGTAAGCAGTGTAAGTTAAGATCCGGAATTCCGCACGGATATTTTTCACTGGGAAGACAGATATAATTATTTTCCTTAATTTAGTATCAGTCGTTAATTGTTATAGATAATACTATAAAAATAAAGGATATAAAAAAGTAATAAGTCACAATAAATTGTTTCGACAACAACCTATAATGGCTTTAATTATTAAGTTATTGAATTCTTGTAGAGAAAATGTATATCTACACTATATAGACTGACTATATTCTTAAAGTGCATCAGGGTAAATAACTTAATTCAGCTACTCAAGGGGAATCACTGAATTATGTGGTGCAGCGAAAACTGTAATCAACTCTTTATCGCCTGTACAGAATCTATTTAACTTTTTTTTTGTATTTCGATTGATAACGAGAACGGACACAAGAGACCGTGAATATTGGCCAGTGAGAGGACTAAAGCAGTATATATATATTGTACAGTGAAACAGTCGGTAAAGTTGATTGGTAGAATATGTATGAAGGTTAATCTCAATTGAAATAGATGGCAGCACTAATAATTCCTTGTATTTTTTCATAAATTCGAAGTTTCAGAGTTTACTGAATATTGCATCGGATCTATACGGACTTTACGCTGATGTTAAGTTTTGTTTATAACAACAAAGACAATTTTGGTACATGATAACGAACTGATGTATAAAATTATAAGGGATCACGAGAAGTCAGTAGTTTTAAGCAATGCCTTGTTAATTTGTTGCATTAGCCAAGGAAAATCGAGGGACTGTTTTTGGATTCCGGCAACGAAATTATGTGCTGCCCCAACCAATTATTTTTTCTCGCAGTATTTAATTTTTATTAAACGTTTCTCTCGGTGTAGTAAAAATATTATAGTTTATGAGAAGATATCCATTTCTTGATCTTCTTAATGCACAGTATATATTTATAATTACCACAAAAATTCCGAAAAAAGTATAGTGCATTTGCATTAAATTTTCAAGATCTCTAAAATAATGTTATCAACATGCTTTTATTCCTGTGAAATTATTTTGCGTGAGAACGAATAGGAAGAAAAGAACATTTCGTTGTCCTTTATAGATAGAATTCCTCGATAAAGTCTGTCCTTATCCTTGTGCGTTTCTGAGAAGGAAAAATCTTCCTTTACGGGCTCGACGAGTCTTCATCGTCGAATCAGTCAAAACAGGGTTACGACGACTATAAAAAAAGGAAAATATAGATCCACGCTCCTAAAGAATAGATTTGAGTCGTGCACGAAGGAAGGCGCAGTGACTTTAAGTGTGCCTCGTGTGGATTTTTTCGCTCCTGCGCTATACCTCCGTTTTCCCTCCCTGGGGAAATCTCTCTCTAAGGGAGATTGGCACAAGAAGGAGAGAGAAAGAGAGAAAGAGAGAAAGAGAGATAAAGAGAAAGAGATGGAGAAAGGATTCAGAGAAGAGAGAGAGAGAGAGAGACGCGCCCCGGGGTCGTTCGCTTATTTGGAGTCATGTGACAACGGAAACCGATTCGATCGTGCGTCCGTTGGTTACTCTTTCATTGCCCGTGCGCCCCGAGTAACCGTCCGCGCGCATATACGTGTCTCCCACCCTCTCTGGGAATTTTAAATTTGATTACGGACATGGTACTTCTCATGCCAATGGATTCTACACTCCTCCTCCTATATATATGTTTCTTTCACTTTTACACTCTTAACCTCGGCTCTTAACTTTTCTTTTTTTTTTTTTCACGTATATAGCGCCGGAATTTCCTATTGCATATGGTATCTCGAGGCGGAAATGGCTCGCACGGGTCTTCGCACATGATATTTGTATGACCGAAGGATAATAACATTTGGATGGACAAAGCTTTATTAAGTTCATTCATTTTTTCAATATTTGATTCAAATCGATGCGACGTACTTGTTAAAAACGATCAAGATAGAAATGCAATTTTTGTATTAATTATAATAGCGATATTTAATTTTCTTATTTTGGGTTATTTTTCAATCCAGCTGTTTTAGTGCTTATCTAATATTTTTCATCCAAATCATTTACTGCCGCTTCTCTTGATATAATAAATAATTAACTATACATGGAAGGGGTGAAAAGGTAACCGCCATAATTTTAAAATTGTACGAGTAGTAAAATAACGTACTCTATTGTAATTAAAAAACAAATCAAAATTTTTTACGAGTTTTTCAAAATGAATGAATAAATAATAATATAAAACTCATACTCGATTTCTCAATGTATATGTATATAGGAAAACCGGACATTATTAAAGGAGCGCGTCGTCGGCATCTTGGAGCAAAAAGAAGAGAGAAAAAAGGCAATGGTCCTAGCGCCATTACAATAAATTCTCTTTTTAATTCTATCTCGATGCTGGTCGTTTTCTTTCATTTGGCCATGATTTTTTTAAGAGCTCACAGAGAGAGAGAGAGAGAGGAGGTGAACAGAGCGCGCCGGCGTCGAATGAAAAACTTTTGCGCCGGTCAATCGCAACGGAATTATTGGTCGGCCGAGCTTATTTATTGGCTTCATTTTCCCCGAAAGAGAGACAAGCACCGCCGCGGGCGGAAGGGCGGAAACTTGGTGACGCCTCCTCCCCCAGTCCAGCTCGCAGTCCAGCTCGCAGTCCAGCTCGCAGTATGTATGCGTATATGTATAGCAGGTCTCGAACGCGCACGCGAGGAATGAAAGAGCGGCCAAGCACTTTTTTTGTTCTGTTCTCGTTTTGCCTTTTCAAAAGAGAGATGGAAAAGAGGCGTTTGCGCGCGCGGGCGGACCGTGTAACGATATACGCGATAGCGAGGGTATGGCGCAGTTGTGTGCTCGGCACCTGTCGCAGGCTGCTCGCGGAGTCGCGATTTATGGCTTGTCGCGCTGCTGCGCCGCCGTTAATTATTGCGCGTTTCCAATTCCCTATCGCGAGAGGACTTACTTTTCTCGCTGAAATATTCAGGGCGCGCCCGGTGAATTGGAAGGCGAGGATCGGTATATAAATGGCCATTTGTATCGCGTTCTTCTTATATTTTTAATATAAAATAGAATTAAGCGCAATCTCACGAGAAACAACGCGCGGCCTTCAATCGAATGCCCATCTATAATTTGTCTATAGGTATACAATGGAGATTTTCTGTATAATTAATTGTGCCAAATGCATATATTTATATAATTTATAACTCATCGTCATTTGGTAGGATAAACAAACTATCTCATTTTCGTTTTTCACAAAACACATGTATACTTTTAAGAGAGACAGATTTGATTCTTGGCGTTTTTAGTGACTTTTTTTATACTTTTTTTCTATTCAATACAAACATTTATCAAAAATTAATTTTTTAACTACATATATAATTAGTACAATATATCTAGTAATAACTTAACTAGAATGTTCATTGCATGGAGTGCTTATATATTATACTTGATTTAACTTTTCCTTTTCTAGCTTTTATTTGAAATTAATTTCTCAATTACTAATATACTCATAAAATAATTTTTCTGCCTAGCGACCCGACAGTACCAACTTCGCGGCCGGGCCGGCTTGAGACAGTGGTAATTTCGGCTTCGTTAGGTAGAAAAATAGTGTACACTGCACCACGGGAAGTAAAAAGAAATGCCTCAGATCGCATATTTGACAATTTGCATGCGATCTGAGACCGTTGTTACTTTACCTGCCTAGGTGTGTAATATACTATCAGAAATGTACGTATAAATATTCATATATATTACTACAATCTTAATTGGTAATAAAAAATCCGTAGCCTTTTCGTGGCAGAAAAAGTTTTTTGATTGATCATTATTAAGGAATTAAGGCTCATTTAATTAAAGTATATTAAAAATCATGTTGGCTTAAAACTATTTTAACAAGAACCAAAACACCAATGCTGACACGATTACTCTTTATTTTGGTCAAAGGATGTCCCCATAAAGTTTTAGCCAAGACTTCAGTCGGGAGGTTGTGGACCCTCCTCGCGGGAAGTATATTAAGTATAGGTGCTTGCATTCATAGTTTGAATGAGTCTACCGTCGGCGAACCTGACGATAAATATCGGGTTCTAAATATCTACCCAAAAATATGCTTTAAAAAATCGTATTATGTATCGGTATAAAGATGCGTTCAGTGAGCATTTTATATAGTTAAATATATACATATAAATATAATTTCGTAGTACACATATATAAAATATCCTTAAGAATCTTTACAAATAGAGCGACCTGTGAAATAATAAATCATTTGTGAAATAAGAACTGATGTAAGAGCTAAAGTATATCGTACATTTTAAGTATACAGTACAAACATTTCAATATATTATATTCCTTAAAGATAATTATAAAAGTATAATTTAAATAAATTAAATTGATAGCTTTGAAGCAAGGAGACACAAAATAGACAAAATATATAATACTAAAAGAAAATTACACCGTCTAAATTACTGGTAAAACGATTTTAGTTATAATCATCTCTTTGGTAAATAGCCATCATGATCCTAATAAAGTGTAGTAAAACGGAAGCCGTAAAGAAAAATATATAAAATTCGCAGAGGACGTGCGCGAGAGAAGAGAATAAATGGAAGTAAATCAGGTATCGGTATTTCTTAAGGGTGCAGGCGTCCCTCCCGCGATGGAAAAAGCAGCGCCGCAAATGACCCAATTGAATACTGTGCAGGTAACGCACTAAAGGCAGCAGCAGTAGGAGCAACAGCCGCCGAAGCCCGTCATCAATCGTGCGCGTTCAGCCGTGGCTATTCGAAAATGCGAAAATAGCTGCTCACCGAAAGGGAGGCTAATACGTGTCGGTAGGATCGATGAAAGGCGACAATAGACCGCTCTAAAAGGTATAACCTATCTAGGAAGCGAGAGGCCCCCGAAGGTGTACAGTGGCATCCTCGACATATGTGGCTGACCGCTGCGCGCAGTAGGCGCGCGGGGGTGGCTGTAGCGTTAAATCGCTCTCCCTCGGATTCTCTGTCTCTGTCTCCTCCCCCCACGCATCGCTTCTTGCGGCTAATTTTTCCTCCGGTATAGCTAACGTTTTGTTTGGCACAGCGGCCACCTGGACTTTGGAGATCTGTATCGGGGCTGTTGATCGACTCTCGGTGATTTACACTTGCGATACGTGAAAAGTGGGATACGGGACTTTTACACGCACGAGCGGATGTATAGATTTCCTCGACTCGTACGCGGAAGGGATGGTTTTCATGGCCTCGTGATTGTCGAGTGGCGCGCGTGTGTGCACATTTCGTTTTATGTCTGCCAACTGCTGGTCTTTAATATAATTCATGATGTGGTCATTTAGTTTTGTTTTCCTCGCGGCTTTGTCAAACCGGAGAGTGTAGGTTTCTTTGTTGCAGCTAGCAGATCCGTTTGATTGCTCGCTGAGATTCTTTCGATTAGATTTATGGCGTAGTTGCGTTATTGTTGCTAATTTAGACACGATATTGGTATAAGAAGTAAAGAACATCATTGTAATAATCCAAAGAAAACAATGCTTTTTTATGAATATGATATACATTCAATTTTATTAATTACCTTACTATTTTTATTTTATCTACACATTGAAATCATAAAATTGTAATACTATATTTTACGTATTATAATTCGTTTTTTTTCACAAATATTTTTATTATATTTACTTACCTATTAACTTAATAGAAAATTATTCCATAATTAGGCTAAATATTGGCCATTATCACTACCGCACTACTTAGAAACTGGCCATCCTTTACTAAACAGTTTTCTTCCTTAATTGAAATGTTTTTCTATCCTTTTACTAGCATTGATAATGGATAAGTATCACAATCATAAAAGTTTGTAAGAATGTATTCAAATCGTATTATTTTTTCTTCTCAGGATCTGTACAATTTCAACTTTACTTGCGGAAATCTTAATTTATGTATCATACGTTTTTAGCAAAACTATAGGCTGTTGCTAGTCTTTTTGGTACACTATAATTCTCGCTTAAATTCTAGTAATTAATTAATTTTCTGTCCAAAAAAATACTGGCATTTCCACCAGGGCATTTCTAAAACAAAAGGAATTTCTGTGACATGATAAATCATAATGCATTAGCTTTTGTAACGAGAAGATAAGTGTATAAAGTTTAAGCTACGCAAATTTCAACGTTTAATTTAAATTTTTAGGAGCAATAACTGAAAAGCAAAGAAGGGTAAATTTTCTTTTAAATTACAATGTCAGCATGTGTCAATACGTATAGTAAAGTGTAGAAAAGAGCGTAAAAAAATTATCTGTAGTAATTAAAGTTCGAAGTTTAACACAAAGAAGTAGTTAACAAATTGATAAGTGTTAACAGACAACTAAATAATTAAAATAAGTCAAATTAAATAAAATAAGAGAAACAATCATTGTGAAATGATTAAATTTTTATGGTAGTAAATACTAAATGAAGTATATATCTTCAATGACAGTGGTATATTTTCAAAAAATTCTGAACAACTCCATATATTTTAGATTCTATGATATCTAGAGGAATTTATTTCCCCCAAAATTTAATGTATATACCTATAGTAGAGATACGTATTGTCTATACATAAAACTCACGGTACGAAAGATCTTAGTTTTCACGTAGATTATGCCCTTCATGCGTAAAATAAGTGGTCGGGAATTGACATAACGCAGACCAATAAGAACACTATAATCCAAGGGAGGCTCTCAGGCATTTTCTCCCTCTCTCTCTCTCTCTCTCTCTCTCTCTTTCTCGTCCAAAAGTCCATGATCGGCACCATAACCGGAGTTGATGGTTTATGACTCCTGTCGCGATGCGAACTACGACCGGATGGCTTTGCGAAATATTCGCCTATGGGCTTCCGGACATTTCGGAACGGCGACTTGCGCGAAAGGCATGGAACGGGAGAGAGAGAGAGAGAGAGAGAGAGAGGAGACGATGACGAGGGCTCCGCTGCTTCTGCTCCCGCTGCTGCTGCTGCTGCCGATGCGGTTTTATGGCGCGTCGGAGGCTGCGGAATGGTCCGAGCTGAGAGAGAAAGTTTCCGCGTTGACGTATCATGCTGGGCGCGTCAAAGGTGGCGAAATAATATTTGGCGAGGACCCCCTTACTCCTGGTTATCCCTCTTCCCCTCTCTCTCTCTCTCCCTCTCTCTCTCTCGCTCAGATGCTCACGATACTTTATTACACCCGTTGCACACCAATTTTTCACAAGAGAGCCGGGCCTCACGGTCCCCATTAGGTCGCTCATAATTGTTACTTCCGTATATTTAGCGAGCGCATAGTCGGCGTCATTCGGCGGAATGATCTGCGTTTTCGAGCGAGCTTCGAGAGAAAGTTTTTCATGTATAGCCAGCCTGGAGAACAATCATCTGTTTACATTTACTTTCTCCGATGGTTATGAAAATTCATTACTTTCAATTCATAAATCATTTTTTTTTTCATACTCATGTGTGATCGCAAGCTTTAATAACGACTTAAAAGAAGGAATGCCAACGATGTCGTAGTAAATAGAGGAACGCATCAGGGGAATGTATATAATCAGTGTTTTTGCTTAGAAATTGTTAAAATACGAAACTTTGAAAGTCAAAATTAACATGGGGAAGTGTGGGCGGGATAATCGAAAAGAACAAGGGTGCAGTTTGCCGAAGTAAGTGGAAAAATCAAGATTTCGCGCGACAATTAGTAGTGAAAAGTGCATTAACAATTGTTTTATTTTCAACATATTTACTCACTCTTATACGGGCAAATTCGCATGAGAATCTTTAAGATTACGTAGATCTTCATATTTGTAGTAGTTTTATGCATTCCTATTGATATTTATCGAGGGCAGCCGTTAAGGCATTCTTCTTTAAACTTCCGAGTACACGCAAATAAGCACGGTGATTAAACTATTTCATTATTTTGAGGACCATAAGTCAATAAAATTATTGTACAATAAATAGTTTATTCTATAGAGTCCGCGAATATCGTTCTTCTGAACTTGTTTCCAATAGCGTATTATATTTCAATTGTAGTCCAGCAGAATCATTTTTAACTCTTCTTCTATGCACCGATTCGATATAGGACAAGAGTGAATTTTGAAAGAATATATTCGTATAGAGAATGCTTAAATAAAATTTCAGAATCCTGTATGGAATATTAAATTGTGTCCACTAAATGTTACGAATTTATTACTCTGTGTTCACATGCTGCATGGGAAAAAATTTCTTCTATAATAAGTATATATTTTCCAAGGATTGCCTATTTTATCCTGTATTAAGTTTAAGGGTAAAAAGTTATAATGAACAATGTTCTTCCTCGGTAAAATTTTTTCTTTTTCTATAACTATATTTCTTTTTCTAGTTTTGAGCAATAGTATAATCCTAAGCAATGAGTTGCACGCTCATCCGAGTACCGATATACTTTTATCTTCTCGGTAGAAATAGAATTCGGTGTTCGAGCGCGATATCTTTAAACACCTCATTATTCACCCTTGTACATTATATTGATTTAACGGCAATATCTAAAAGGTAACCTAAAATTACCTAAAATTCGGTTGATCGCTGCATCAGTAGAGCGGAGATCGGCAAAATATCACACGCTCCGCGCCGCCCAATAATAATAACGAGGCTGAAAAGGCCATCGGTCAAAGTATAAGCTGCACTTTCTCTTTCCGCGCCGGCGGTGCAGCAGCATAAGCAGCGATCGGCGGATTCGAAAGAAAATTATGATGCGCAATAATGCCAGGGCGCATCGGAGTCCCCGCTCCTATAGCCGGCGGCCGGCATGACGAAGCGGCAGCAGCGGCAGCAGTCAATTTTTCTCTCCTCTCTCGCTCGCTTGTACTCCTCCACTTGTGCGTGTTTCCGTCTCTCTGGAGAGACGCGTAATGTGGGTATCCGTATTCTTGGCTCGAGCGGCAGAAGCGGCGGCGCGCTCGCGGCAAAAGGAGCCACCCGCAAGCAGTGTCGGCAAACAGGGGCCCCCATAAATAACGGAGGAGAATCGGCCGAGGAGAAACGCAAACGTCTCGTGTCTCAATGTCCCGGCTCGTCGCGCTTGCCCCCCGTCGCTGCGCAGCCCTATACCACTAGTACGGGGGGAGAACTCCGACTGCGCGAAGAGCCTCCGAGGTACCAGCACCTTAGCTACGCCCAGCGAGGGGGACTTCTTCTACCGAAACGAGCTACCGGCTAAATTGGGGGGCGGTCTGTGTACTCGCTCTCTCTTCCTCCCACTCCCTGCTCTCGACAATATGTGGGTGCAGTTTGTAACCATCTCCGAACTCGCGTGTATGACGAAACAAGTGCACTTATAGCTGCGGTATACCCCTTTCGCTTACTGAAACTGTTTCATCATCTATATCGATGAGGCTCAAGACTGATGCGGATGTTCATTTTATATAGGTAGAGAAAAATCTACAGTAGTAATGCTGGCTGTGATTTCGGAGAGTAACAAGTAAAAATAGAACCTTCTATAGATATCAATGGAAAATGATATCCGCCGCGAATTCATTAAATATATATTGCATATCTAAATGTTGTCGCCAATTTTGACAAATTTTTACAGATACAATTCTTAGCTATGTAGTTTATATAAATGAAAAGGTATTTCATGTATCCTGGTAGAAAATCGACAATATATTCATTTCTATACATAAAATAACTAGTTTTTAAGTACAGCAAGATAAAAGAAATTGTAACTTTTTCTTGATCGATAACTCTATAAAGCTCTATTTTTAAAGCCCAAAAATTACTAGAAAAAGCGTTATTTTTACACGAAAAAACTACACCATTTTTTAGCGCATTCATAGAAAATTGAACAAGATGATTACAATTTTCAGCAGGGGCCGGCGATAAACATTTTAGAAAATGGTTCTACATAGTTATTCTCAGAATATATAACACAACTTCCATACAGTACTCAATCGTTATTTTTTAAGTTTCACGCATAAAAAGTTGCAATTGCTTCCTTATTCTATTAAAAGAATTACAGTACATTATATTACACTTTCTTATAAGTTTGTATTCTGAATGAGTATGAAGCTTTATATAGATTTTTAGTATTTTTAAAAGAATTACGTAAAACTATATTACTATGCATTCTGCAAAAAGGTAATCCTCATTTTGCACAATTAGCATAACAGTGTAACGTAATTTTTGTAACGTGTACGTAAAAACTCTCTTATACTTCATGTTTCGTCACAGAACCAATTTCTGATCATTACGTTATCGTCATATATTAAACTAATAACAATAGACTTTAAAAAATTATAGCATAATAATTATAGATATTTCATTACCTGAAGTTAAATTTTGAAAATATTTGACTAGAACTTTTTCTTGAAAACCAACTTTGAAGTGCCAGAATGTTGGATGAACTCGGTCCAACCCGATCGTGATATTTCCAACCTAAGGAACAGTCGCTGAATTTCGGAACATTTTGTGGACATTTTGAAAATTGCAAAAATAAATTAAGTGTATTATAATTTCTACTCAGTTAGTATCTATTTCTGTTCCCATAGTATATCAATGTTTTCTATTATAAGTACTGTATTTACTTCATCGCTTTATAAGTATTACTTTTTAATTGATTAAATATTTCCGCAAATGTTTTAATAGTTTGTGAGTAGTAGTTGGGAGTAGAGATTAAGACATTTATCTTATGTTTTTCTTCAATATTAACAATCACAGATGCCAGAATGATCAGCAATTGTTTCTTTGGTTATATCTTATCAAGAAAAATTCATTAACAATAGATTTCTCAGTACTCAAACATTTTTAATAAATTATAGGGGATTGATTATTTACAATAAAAAATTTGGTAAGTATGGTTAAAAAATATGCTACAGAAAAGTTAAATGTCCTCATTATAAATTAGTCGGCAAAAGTGGCACACTATTTACTTTCAATACAAGAAACGAGTTTTTCATATGTTTATTAAAAAGATTTTGATGAAAGTAACCATATCTGTACTGTCTAAATATGTAGGTAAATTGATACTAGTTATCAAATAAAAATTGTGGAAATGTTTTTGTGTAAAAGTTACAAAAAAAACTCCACGATACATGTTTGTACTAATAAAAATAAGGAAAAAGTGGTAATTAAATGGTAATGATAAAATAAGATTATAGTTAGAGACTTCTCTTTATTTTTACTTTTATCATTGTAAATATGAAGTGAAAATATACTAATCAGCTAAAGTCAAAATGGTCATTATCTTTGGTTATAGGATAACTGCACCTATAAACGACCATTTGAGAAATTCTAAATTTGTTTTTCCATAATGCTAAACTTTAATTATTAAAAGAGACTTTGAATATTCTGTTTTGAAGACTTTAAAATTCAATAAAAATATTTACTTTTACAATATTTATTAGACACTGACATAAATATACTCTTGAAGCATAATTGCTCCTTAAACTTCTTTTTTTATGTCATAAGTAATAGATTTCTGCTTGAATTAAGTAAAATGTACTGAGTACAAACTGACAAATTTTATATTTTAGAATACGTATTATCGATTAAAAATTGTAGTTCGGAATGTAAAACTCATCCCAAGTTTTCTACTTGCCTCCAAAATATATTTTTGTCAGAGAATTAACAAAACAAATCTAAACTAAAAAATAAATTAACCCAAAAGTAGTAAAAACACTTGTGAATCGTTGGGCCGTGGAAATAAAAATGGTAATTCACTGGAGTACATTTATTACATTTTTTTCTATAAATGATTTATTATATTTTATACGAATTCCGCTGTTAAAATACTTGAGAATATTACATAAAATGATGGAAACATACTTGAAGTTTTGGGAAAAATAAGTATGAATTTCTGGCCATTCATTGTTAACTGGTCTATCATTGGTAAATGGCCCTACACAAAAAATCTTAAAAGAATCAGTTTCAAAAACTTTTATTGTTGAACATAAGCTGTAGCGTTTTGGACACCATTTTTTATAAACTATACGTATTTACTGCATGTTTGCTTGTACAGTATAATAAAAATATTTACACACCCTATTATAAGTATCTTCAAGATGATATCAGCTTCAATATCTCAATACAGTTACAAACACAAATGTGATATATTAAATTTTTTACTTTTGCTCACAATGTTCTTCAATTCTGAGTATTTTTTGTTAATTTTGATGGAAATGTAATCTACGTCACTGCAATCGATGTTTATAAGTAATACAAATAGCTGTGACTTTGTTGAGTATGGCAGATGTAATATCCACAGCAAGACTAGAACAAAGAGCCAATAAATCAAGGTAGAAATTGTCCTTTTATCCATAGTAGATTAAAAAATTTGTGCAATCATTTGGAATATAGAAGGGCGCGGCGTGGTGGGTAATTCACGTCGGAGTCAATCTTAAAGGCGGGTAAATATCCGAGAGAAGATAAAGCCCTCGGAGCGAACGCCCGAACTCGCTTCACGGGTCTATATACCTAGGGGTTGGTATATACACGTTATATAGCGCGTCGAGCTGTGCACGCGCGCGCGTGTGTGTGTGTGAGTGCGTGTGTGCGTGATCGTGCTAAGGCTGCGGCTTTATGTGAGCTCAGGTGGCGACGCTCAAAGCCAATTATGCGGCGCTCGGCGTTGGCGTCGTTCCCCGCAAATCTCCTCGCTCGCTTTTCTCTCTCTCTCTCTCTCTTTCTCTGCCTCGTCCTCCGCTGTTACCAGCTACACCCGTCCCCCCTCCGCCAGCTCACTCTCAGTCTCTCTTTCTCTCTCTCTCGCTCTCTCTTTGCAGAGAAGTTTAACTTGTCTCCGCTATAACGGATTAACGGCTACGATTTATACACCCGTAATTGCTTCCACCCTTTAATTAAGTCGCATTCATATCACTTAATGAAAACCGCATTGTGCAACTTTCGGTTAAATGCCTTTATGTATATAAACGTCAGGCGCATTTTCGAAGACTGTTTTGGCATTTTGAATTTTAGGTATAACAAAGTTATATACGATCGATGATCTTCATAGAACGAAAAATTGCAATTTTTGTTATTGTATAAATAAATTGCACGTTGGTCCTCTGAAGATCGATCCTATCATTTTGTTCTGCACCTATAAAGAGAAAGATATAGTACTATTTTTTGGAGAAATTGAATATTGGAAATAATTAAATACGCTCATAAGAGAGTATCGCTCGGGTAAACAAAATGTGGCATCTTTCGATCATACCAACTCAGATAAAATTTTTAGGATATTGGATCGCAGAGATTCATTTAAATAGTCAAGCACAAAGTTAATTTAATTATTCTGTTTTGTTCATAAATTGCAGATTACTTTAGTGTACACTTTTAGATATACATAAATATATATACGAAGATTATAAAAATAGTACTTGTTACAGACTAATGAAATTTGATCTACTTATTTTTATAGTAGTATAAATTGTTACGTATCATACTGTTCGTTTAAGTGATAATTATATACTTACGTAATTATAATTGCAGTTAAAATACGTTATCAAATCTTAAATTATCCAAGAAATTATTCTCGAAACTCGAAAAGCAATTATTAGTTAATTTTGGAAGTTTGTGGATAAGAAAATTAATGATAAACCTTTAGTTTTATCGAATCATAAAAACCAGGCATCAATCAACTTTACAATGTTAAATAAGATTGAATACAGTCGAAGAAAAATTAATACGCATCTACTTACCAGTCGGTATAATTATTATTATTTACTTATATGTTTATATAAATTTTTATGTAAGTAGGTACATGCGTATTTTAAAAATAAATCTTATAGCGCAGTAAAGCGCACGATATACGTATAGACACGTCTATATGTTATGCTAGACGAAAAAGCCTTGGTCAATCAAGAAACGTACAGTCTGCACTCATATACATGATCAGCAATTTATCAACAATTTCGAGTCTCCCGCAGTTGAGTTTAGCGCTCCTCTGAAAACTGTATCCGTATCTCGGCTGGAGAGGAGAAAATAGCTGACCTAATCAAAAAATAATCTCGCCAGCGCTTCTGCTCTCTCGCGTATATACACATAGACACACGTATACCCTCAAAAGATACTGCATAAGCACTTCCTACTTTTCTCTCTCTCTCTCTCTCTCTGTGTGTTTTCTCTTGATTCCTCGTTCTCCGGCATGCGCCATTTTCGCAGCTATAAAACATTCGGGCGAATATCTCGGGGGCTGGCCCTTATCTTTCCTATTATCGATAGCTGGCCGGGGACCAATATGGCCTCGCCTCCTCCTCCTCCTACTCTTTTCTCTCTCTCTCTCTCTCTCTCTCTCGTCCTTTCCAGCAGCTCAGCTCTCTCGAATTCCCCTCCGCTCTTATCCGCTGTAGCTGCCGCTATACCAGTGCCTGCGCGTAGCCATGGAAACGCGCGGACGATGTCTTCGCGCGCCAAGGGGAAATCCCATCATCCGTACCATTATCGTGGCTCTATACCCCCGTAAACAAGGCACGCGCGCTCGCCCGAGGAACCCGCGGCTCATTTCTTTACAGCGACGCCGAGGAGCTCTCACGATGACATACCGCCTTCCACGCCAATATACTCCTTCTCGTCCGCAGAGAGGAAGCGAGCCATTTATGTGGAGCAATGTTCGCGGCTATAGCTTACAATATTATTATTAACTATATGCAAACAATTTCGACCTCACTATTTTTAAAGCATATACCTATAGGCACGCACGCGACTTTAAAAATTCACTAAATTAGCTTTAGCAAACTTGTTTTAGTAGTGTTTAGTCCAGTGTGTATAAAATAACGATATTTATTCGGAAAGAATTTGGAATGAATAGCATGTACACTAAATATAATCAAATTATGTCCTTCCACGATTCAATTAAAACAATATTTATACAACTATTAAGAAATTTCACTATAATTAACGCGAATGTTAAAAATTAGTGAATATATTCGCTGATTGTATAGAGAAATTTCACTAATTCAACTTTAGAGAGATATAATCGGAGTCGCTTACGCTGGCCGCTCCGAGATTATTTCGCCAATTTACCGAGCGCCACGGCTTTCATGCATATATATATATGTATATATAGACTCTCCCGGGCAATTCCGCGTTATCATGCGCCTCGGACGGAATGAATACAGAACCGATAAATCACCCTCCTCTACTTTCCCCGCGCACTGGCGAAAAGAATCCGGAGGGAGGAGAGAAACGCTTCTCTGCCTCTGCCTTCCTTTTACGCTCGAGGAATGAGCGAAAAAGAAAGAAAGAAAGAGAGAGAGAGAGAGAGAGAGAGAGAGGTAGCCGCTGACTGTACAGTCGGCGCGGGCGGGATGGTGCGAGGGAAAAGAAGGAGGAGGAGAGATGACGCGCGCGCGTCGGCGACCGGAGGAAACTCTCGAGGCACTTGATATACCTACGAACAAAAGGAACCAGGAAAAATACATATTATGGACTAATATACTTGAATACTTTGGAAAACAGATATTAGGTATAGATGAAGCGAATAGATTAGAATAATCATTTTATTGGGATTATCAAATGGAATAAATATGCATTATTATAATAAATAACATTATTGTGTTTTGTACAGCTATTATTTGTACACAAAATTACTGCAGAATTTCATAGCTGAACGATTAATAATTCAAATTCAGTTGTCCATTTACAGTAATAAACGCATCTTTAAGAAATTAATGCACATTTATTGTGATGATAATAAACAGTGGACTCAAACAAGGAATTACTTAATCAGACACTGCGAAATTCCTTTATGAGCTTTTTAAATAGCACAGTATACATCGTGATGCGCATCACCGCACATAGTAAACCTACTTCACGAATATTCATTGCATTATTACTTTATTCCTTGCCATAATGAGTAAATTGCTATTAATTCACCACTTAGTGATTCATTGTACAATGTGATTTCAAGTATTGTTGAAAATATAAGGCGAAACGAGGAATGCATGTCGGTTAAAATGAAGAAGTGAAAAAAGAATAAGAGTTTCCGTTTCGCAAAGACACACCGCCTATTCCTAGGTATATCATTGTACGCGCGCGGAGTCGCTGCTGTACTCGCAAATCTCGCACAGTACTGGTAGACGCATCCAATTCAATGCTTTATCGCTTGAGAAACTCTGTTATACGTCTTCGTCTCCGGCTTATCTCTTTCCTTTTCCTCTACTCCCGAATATCTACACATCCTCTATATTCCGTTTATAAGTGTACAAAACACATTCACATTGATTGTCACAGTAAATTATATATACCTTTTCCTATTGTGAACGAAAGATTATATTTTTATGAGAGTTGGAAAATGCTTATGTTGTAAATTGTATTTTTCAGATTTATTTGAGTCCGTCTTAAAATAATCTGGCGCTTTTGAGAAAAGATTAGTTCGTTAAACCCTTGCGAAGACATTTTAATAAACTGTATAACCTATCATTTTATGCATTAAATGTTTTTGACGAATTGACTTTCAATACAATTAGATAAAAAAATTGTAATAGTATATAATATATAACTAATTTAACTCGTACTTATTACATAATATGTATAAGGAAAGCATATATTTTAGTTTTATTATAATCGTTGATTTCATAGATTTAATTACACTGAAAAAAAAATTTGGTCATATCAAAAAAAATTTCATTGAACCAAATAAATAATTTCTTCCAATTCTCCCTGTAACATTATTTATTTGGATGAAATAAATTTATAATTTTGATTGAATAAAATATCTTATCAAGTTCAAAAAATATTGGTTTTAAATACAGAAAATATTTTTTTAAGAGAAATACATATTGTTTAGAATCAAATAAATATTTGTTTGATTCGTACATTCCATGTTATTAATTGACTCAAATATTTATTTGACTGAAAACAATATTTTATTCTTTTAAAAAAATATTTTCTTCTAACGAAATAAATATTGTTATGAATCAAATAAATATTTGATTAAATTAATAACATGAAATGTACCAATCAAATCAATATTTATTTGATTCTAAACAATATTTTTTTCCCTTAAAAAAATATTTTCTTTTAACTTTACAAATATTCATTTACTTCATAGAAATATTTGTTTGTTCTTAACAAATTCTTTTCGGAAAAATAAAGTAAGTATTCAGCCTCTATTTTTATTAACACTTTTTCCGCTCGAGAGATTCTATCAATAAGAAGCAATTATTTATCATTGATATAATAATATTGAACTACAATAAACGAGAACTAAACGTACATGAATCCTATAAATGATAATTTCAGATACATCATTGTATAAAATTTGATGTGTAGAATTTACATCTTGTATTTTTAAAAATTGAAGTATACATCTCAAATTCAAATATTTATAATCGAAAATTCAATAAAGTACAATATGTTATTTATGATAGCACAAATAATGATAACTTATTAAGTATTCTCTTACAACTGGTTGAACTCGAGTTGCACAAGTACTATAAGATTATTATAAGAAATGTTATAGCAATGAAAGAAAACGTTGGCTGGTAGTGTGGGCAAAGCGGCTGGTGCCCTGGTGCAGATCGTTCCGATCAAGATCCTGCTCGAGATCCTGCGTGCGCGAACTCGAGCGACGAGGCGACCGGCGGTAAAGCTGCGCCTGCGCGTCCACAGAGGCCAGCTTTCCCCCGATGTCTTTGCGCGACCTGCCTAGTGCCTATATATATATACATAGAACGCGCAACGACTACATGTATACTCGTGCCGCTTAATAATCAAGATGGCGTCTCTGCGCACCCTTATCACCCCGGCGAGAGCTCGCGGCCAATTGGATTGGGTAGCAGCCAGTATGGCGGCGGCACTCGTCAGCGATATCATCGTAGCTGCAGCTGCTGCTTTCGGACGTGGCTACTCACTTTCGCCCTACATTGCACTCTTCGCTCTTCTCTCGTCTCTCTCTGGCTTGTACGTGACTCCGATTCTCGCCAATCGAATCTGCTGCAGTCTGCAGTGCTTGCCTTTTCCTCCTCCTGCACTCGATATCTTTTTTGTCCTACAGTTTACTGTAGGTATCGCTTCATTATGCATTCTGCGCTTCGAATCTTTTTTAAAATAACCTATGTTATATAAATACTTATGATAACTGCTTAGCATTTTCTTATGGTAAATCTATTATGCGCAGGTACAATAGCTTGGGAAAAGTAATACTTTTAATTTGACATAAAATAAAACTGCAAAGCAAAGTTATAACGATTTATTTTAGTTATTTTGTCACTATGAAGATGTATAATACGTGTTTTGTTGGGCGCAAGATCTACATTGCATTATCGTCAAAAATCAAATATGATTTCTTACACTTGTTTCTTCCATTTGAATATTTTCTTTGTAAACTTTGTAAAAGTAAAAAACATAGTTTGTAACATTAAACATATTAAAAATATTAATCATATTATAAAATAATCATGGATATATTATTTTACACATAGATTAAGTCTAATGTGAAATTCTAATTTGAAATCATATATATATATATAACAAGCAGAAAATGTTTGAATAATATAATAATTATAGGAACAAAATAAATTTCGAATAGACAAGATCGTACATTATAATTCTTCTAGTACTTATATCGTTTATTATTTAAATTTTATATATATGGTGGTACATAGTTGGAACTTTGCATTTGCACAAGGCACTTAATGTGTTTAAATCGAGCAACAGCTATACATTTTTTCTGAAAAGTGAATTGGTTTTATATAAATTATTACTATCTACATGTATTTAATGTACAAACTATAGCGAGGTGCGCTGTTCTTTTTGTATATAATTTAAAGCACTAAATTTTTAACTGCTATCATAATCAAATATATATAATATTTATTTGGTAACACTTGGATGGAAAATTTATGTTGTCAGATCATAGTAACATTTTTGCACTTATAAATTACATTATAGTTTTGGACATATTTATACATATATATTATTATGTAAAAAAATCAATTTCACTAGGTAAATAATTAATTATCAGTGTATATTTAACTTGTAACGCATCAACTTGTATAAGAATAGAGATTTTTACTAGAGCGAAACATAAGATCCGCAAAGTGCTGCAAATAATCTGTAAATTTCTCGCCTACATTTATCAAGTCAGCCTATTTACGCAGTTTTGTCGTATACATCATTTGTCCCTCAAATATATCTCTTTTCGACAATAATAAATGTCTCATTTCCTTAGACAATGAAAGCAGAGAGAAAGTTCCGTTTGCACTTGACGAGCGCGTGACTCCGTAAGCGGGCTTCAATGCCAGCACATTGCCATAGCTCTCCCAATAGTGGCGTATAATGCATGCGCACAAGTAAGTAGTGGAGCTCAGCGTTGGGACAGGTCTCGGCGAGCTTCCGCAGCGCGTGCACATGACGCGCCTATGCTGCAGTCGCTGTCTAGAGTACACGGTATATAGGATGTCCAAGGCATCGAGTACAAGAAGATCAGAGTCGCTAAGAGCCGTCGAAAAGACACCCTAATAACCCAGAGAGAGAGAGAGAGAGAGAGAGAGAGAGAGAGAGTAAAGTCGACTGGGTCGAGGACGCGAGCTCCTGTGGAGTCCGTATAGCCAGCATCGCTCGCTCGCTCTCTCGCTCCCACGTGTATAGCAGTGGAGCTACTCGGAACGGCAGCGGCTCTCTTGGGGCCCCCGAAAGTCAGGGCCTAGCCGAGCTCCGCCGAGACAATGCCGAGGGTCCCATGTCCTTGACACAATATTTTGACGGCTTCTCGTCGGCTTAAAGAGTCACCTCGGGGAGAGAAACGGATAAAGGGGCGTGTTGAGAGAGTAGAGACGATAAGGTGAAAGGACCGCCCGGCTATACGCGCGCGTGCCCGAAAGCTCCATCCTCGTCGCTTTCTTTTCCTTTTTCAAAGAAATTAGCTCCCAGAGTGAGAGAGAGAGAGAGAGAGTTGAATTCACGACGGCACAGATCCTACCCGGGGAGTTTGTTGTGACGCGAGCGAGACGCTGTTTTGTAAACGCGACGCTGCACGAGAGCACGCTGCACCAACTATATATACACGATCGATGCACGCCGTGTATTATTGCAGGGTGGATGCACTCAAGGCGCTCCAGTGAAAGTTTCCCAGTTGATTAATGTTAAATACCTGCAGATGAGTTCGAGAATGCCCTTTATCCCTGTACATTTTTCCTCTTTAACTCGCTCGACTTTCAAATAGCCCATTATTTCTTTATTTTACAGTAATCTTTCTAAGGAAATGTTGTTGCTAGTGCTTTATTGGATCCGAAACAAAAAATAATTTCAATTATACGGTCACTTTCAGTCAAGTTAAAAACTACGGAATATCAGGTCTTTATTTTTATCACGAACATCTAATATTTAGTTTGAATTGAAAATGGATGAAAACTGCTGCACAGTTTTTCAAACTCAATCCTTTAAATTAAGAAATTTATATAACTATAATTGCTTTTATAGAACAATTATAAATCACATAAATCATGCATTTTTGTAATTACATTTGAGCTTTAAAGTCTGCAATAACTGGAGATATAAATCTGTATTAATTTGAAAAGCTATCGGAATTTAATATATTTATTTCCATTCAAAGTAGAACTGGCACAATATAAGCTAATTTGAATTACAATGGAGTTTCTTTAGCTAGTGTACGTGATTTCTTTTGCTCTGCATAGTAGTTTTTTATACAGGAGCTCTACGCCTGTGACATATTTCGTACGTGTCAAATAGAACAATATTGTCCGACAGTCAGTGTGCAGTCAGTTTAAGCACTGTGCAAAGTTCTATGCTGCAAGTGCTTAAAGTTTACTTCACGCATGGAAAATCGATATTCATGCACAAACTTTACGCACAAACTTATACATAAACATGACTGAAGGAATATTAAAGAAAGTGTCTCAATAAAACTATCTCTTAGAAAAAAATTATATACTTTAGCAATATTTTTGAAAACTTTCTGAGTTATCCTATTCAAGACCTTGAGAGACTATTATACTTAACATTGCAATTTAAATAAATAATATATTTATATTCACAAAATTTTGTTTTCGGTCGTCTTACGAATCAGTTAAAATTAAAAGTTATTAATATTATACGTTTTCTGGTCTTTCTGTTTCGGGTTACTATGTGCAAAGACAATGACTAGTTTACATCTAAGAACTGTACAATGAGCATTGTAAAGCGAAATAAATGGCGAGAAAAACATATACAATTTTGAATTTCGCGTAAATACGTTGAGAAAATATAATATAATGAGAATTAATAAGTGCGTTTCGCTCTGGTACTGTCTGGTGGGCTCGTCAGGAAGACACAGACAGACCCTTCTTCGACACAATATTTATTTATGTTGTTGTGATCTTAATATAAACGTATGCACATATATCAAATTTTTGGAAATCGGATTTTAGTCAGACTTTGGGAAATGTTTTTAGATGCCTACAAATGAAAATTATTATATTGTTAAGGAGTACGATCATACATTATCGATAGCTTAAAAATTACTATATACTTACTGGCAAAATCTGGAAGAAAATAAAACTGGATTACTAAAACAAATTGCAGTAATAATTTAGTAATTTTTTCTGCAGGAACAGTAATTTTATCTGTCACCTGTAGTCTGTGGCCGTATTGACTAGTAGTATAGTAATTGTTCATAGGTCATTTTTCTGCATGTGAATATACTGCATTTTAGGCATAAAAAATAATCTTCTAAAAGTTGGTCTCAGCCTTGTTAGTAAAGTAATAACATGTAGCTCTTGTTGAAATCAGACGAAGAAGTAATCGAGATGAACCCAATAACCCATTTTCTAATAATCTTATGTATAAAAAAGGGGAACAATTTTAGCCGCAAATTTACAAGAAAATATTCATCCCTGAATATGCGAATTGCAAGAGCGGAGAGAATAATCTCAGGCGAGGAAAGTCGAGACGAGCTCTCGCACGCCCGCGCCGCACATGCACTATCCATCTTGCGAGACTAATCGAGAGAAGCGATAGTTAGGCTGCTGCACGGGACTGCATAGCTCGGCCATCGGTCCATACAGCATTCATTGCGAATCAGCGCGCACAAGAGGGAGAGAAGCGAGAGACGCTGATGATCCCCGTCCTATATACAGAGACGCTGCAGCTCCGAGTCTTTAACGCAGTCGTCCTTGGGTCTCGCGCCGCGGGACCTCGTGGCCCCATTATCCGCCTCGTATCCCTGCAGCGTGTCCCACTGTCCCAGAAAAACATAAATCTCGCAGCGCATCCCCTTCCCACTCGTTTTTGCCGTCTGCTCTCTCGCGCGGTGTTGCATCTCTCCTAGAGGCACACGCCCGCACACGGCCGCACACGGCCGCGCACGCCTAGGGTCCTGCAGTCCAGTCAATATTTCCAAAATATTTAGTACACCCCCCGTGGACGCGGCACGCGCCAAACTCCTCTCGCCGACGGCTCCTCTCCAATTTCTCCTCCGACTTCTTTCTCCGTTCCCGGGCCCTTTGTCCTACTCTCGCTGCGCGCAGTGTCTTTCGGCTCCGTGGCAGCGATCTCGACGACCTTGACCAAGCGACACAGAGAGCTGCAGCCGCGACGTCTGCCTTGGGCCCTCGTGCACCGCTGCACCGGGGACTTTTTCCTCCGCGCGACTTGGTGTAGCTGCTTCCTCGGCTGCTCGATTCGTGCGAGTGCAGTGTGCCTTTCTCCGAGCATGGAAAGTTTTATTGCGACATAAATAATCGTCGAGGGGGGACTTTACGGCTTCTTGCGCCCGCGTGCTCTTTGTCACCCGCTGCACCGGCGAGCTTCCGTATTTTATTGGCTAATTCCGCGCGTGCGCATATTTCTTTTTGGCCACCTTCCGTGCATTGCTGTCTCGCTTTCTAACTCGTCTCTATATACGATTCTGGAGCTTCTTCTTCTAACACGTGGGCTTGACGATCATCTCGAAATTACTACTTTAGTTTATGATTGAGGCGAGCTTTTGTCGAGTCGAACAAAATGAGAACAGTCGGTGTACGTTAACGATTGATATCCTCGCTTGGGACTTGGCTAATCTTTTCCTAATCTGATTTTATCCCTATACTTATTTATTTTTATCTGATTGTTCCCGCGCAAAAATTTAAACTATGGGCAACAAATGAACGATAAATTGTATATTGGTATACTAGCAATATATTGGGATTGTATTGGACAATTATTTCTAATAAATTGGAATCAGTTTGCAAAGAGACATCTTCCAATGCTCTTCCAATGTATTCCCCATATAACAATATTTACGAATTTAGTAAAATTCTCCAATACCTGGCCAACGCATTGGTAATAGATGGGTGAATTATTACTACCGATATATTAAGCATATTCTGGCAATACTTCTGTATATCCCATTTATCTAAAAAAAAATTAGAAAAAAGATCAATATTGAAATGAGACTTTCTTTTTACGTATCTTGTTTAAAAATTATATGTGGTAATAATTTAAGTGATATGCCTCAATTACATCTAGATGTGATAGAATAGTTCGAAGAAGACCTGCATGGTATCTCCAGCACATTGTAGGCACCAATATTACAATTAAGCTGTTTCTCTTTCTTTTCTTTTCTTATCTTTTAACTTTCAATACTGTCTTTCTTTGCGTTACTCCGCAAAAGTGCGTCAAAAAAGAATTTATAAATTAACATAACTTAATGGAAATATACAATATCAAAAATATACAAGGGATTGGGAATTTCTCCCTGAAAACCAAACGTTTGAAATTGGTGACAATGTTTAGAGCTCGTCAAAACATAAATTTTCAATAAAATATAGTACCTTCAGCGAAGGGAAAGTTGAAAAAAAGACATTGAAGTTTACAAAATAACATGAAAGGTATACCTATGTATAAAGGTAATAAGTAGAAAAACTATGACTTAGATAAGGCGTTATATTGTCAATCTGTTGTCCATAGTTTAAATTTTTTCTCGAGTTATGCCTTAAATTTGTTTTTTTACTGCGAAAATATTTGTAAAAAAGTTTATATTTTTACAATACAAAATTTCATAACGATATCGATACTGCATTACTAATTTGAGGTAAAGTATTATATAAATTTAATTTAGAAACGATTTTTTTCTATGTCATTCCACCTCAAAGCAACATCCTTGCAACGTGGTTCTAATTCAAACATAATTAAGGGGACGTCGGAGTCACTAAAAATTTAAATTTCCCGCCCTTACTACATCAAAATACCCACAAGGTTTTTCAAAGTTTTCTCTTTAACAAATTATCTAATTGACTTGCAATTTTAGGAGATGATAGAATGATCATAAATGAAGCGCGCTCAGCCCTGGGATTACCGATAAATTACATAAATGTAATATTTTCTGTTTGAAACATAATTGCCAAGTTAGAATCACGCCATCTCATGGATTAAATTGAAATTAGTAAAAATTAGATATTTTCTTCTCTAGCTTCCGTATTACTTGTTTTTTAGAAAATGTCTGGGCTGAGCGCGCTTTATTTATGATCACTCTATTATCTCTTCAAGTTTCAAATCAATTGGTTAATTTTTTAAGTAGAAAAGTTTGAATAACTTAATGCCGGTAAAACAGGCGACTCCGACGTCTCCTTAAATACAATTATAATACGATATGATTCTAACTCGTGCAATATAATTTTAACTCTTAGTTGCACATAAGCATGTAGGTGAAATTTTGTTTCAAACCAAACCAAAACTACCTACTTTGGAAATAAATAATGAGACGGTTTTTAGTTTCCCACTATCTGTATAGTAGAATTAGTACACGGAGAAAAATGTTTCATGAAAAAGTACAATAAAATTCAAGAAAAATTACTATGTTGGTATACGAAAATGGAGACAGACTTGATTTCTAGTAAAAATTGCTAGACAACATAGTAAAATCAAAGTAAAGCAAATAATAATACGTATGTTATGAAAATTTACCATATACTATAGTAATTTTTAGCTTTTTTCTGTATTAATATTTTCTTTTTTTTCGAGGGAGCCTATAAAATAAGTATTATTTAAAAGGGTCATAATTTGCTATATTATATAGTAAAATTTTAATATAAATTTGAGTAATATTTAAATTAATTTTGATTAAAATATTACAAAACCATATTTCATTTTTTATGCTTACCATTTTACTATATAATATTATAATTTTTAATACCATCTGTGTTAAAGTTTTCTACAGATATAGCAATTATGCTATATAAATCAAGTCTGTCCCTTGATTACTGCGGAACATAGTAATTCTTCATCGAACATTTCTCTCCGTGTAGAGTAGAAATAAATTCTTCATCCAAGCTAGTGCTGTACGGAATTTTATCCCTTAACTCTAATCCTTCAATACATTTTAGAATTTTTTGAAAAAGTATTTTTGATAATTATTTGATTTAACACAATACTAACTTTGAACTTTATAATATACTAGAT
>UELU01147252.1:47449-67551 GCA_900490025.1 Megastigmus dorsalis
AAACAGGCGACTCCGACGTCTCCTTAAATACAATTATAATACGATATGATTCTAACTCGTGCAATATAATTTTAACTCTTAGTTGCACATAAGCATGTAGGTGAAATTTTGTTTCAAACCAAACCAAAACTACCTACTTTGGAAATAAATAATGAGACGGTTTTTAGTTTCCCACTATTTGTATAGTAGAATTAGTAGAGTAGAAATAAATTCTTCATCCAAGCTAGTGCTGTACGGAATTTTATCCCTTAACTCTAATCCTTCAATACATTTTAGAATTTTTTGAAAAAGTATTTTTGATAATTATTTGATTTAACACAATACTAACTTTGAACTTTATAATATACTAGATATATGTTTGAAACTAGTGCGCCACTCAGTATTCGTGCTTTACTCTAAGACCTCAGGGCTTGCCTCGATAGTATTCCAGTGCTAATGCGCTAAAGTGCCTTATATCGGGAAGCGATTATTTTTTTAAGACACTCCGCATGCGTTAAATTGAGCTTCTCACAGGTTGTGTCATAAAATACGGTTTGATACATGGGTGAGAAATAGATTGCACCCTTATATGACTTTTTCACACTCGCTTTGCTCGCGCGCAAACATTCACACGAGGGTAAAATCACTTTGTCGCACTAGAAACGAAATGTACTATTATGCAATTCTGCGCGTAAAGTTCTTGCGGAAAGTAACATTTTCCGTGTGTAAAGTGTACTTTACGCACACTCATGCGCCAATCACTGATCGCGCTGACTTGCATAATAGTAGTTTTTAATGCAAGGATGTAAAATAAACTTCTTCGTACGCGCAAAGCAGTACTACCCTATTGAAAAGACCTCATAGATACCCGATAAAAAGGTGCAGATACACACATAAAACCTGATAAATTTATCGGGTTTTATGTGTGTATCTGCACCTTTTTATCAGGTTTCTATGAGGTCTTTTCAATAGGGTACACTCGAGTGTCAAACAATATTATTTGCAAGTCAACACGTTCAGTGAGTGCATAAAGTAACAGTAGCCGAGTGTAAAGTGTCAGTTTACGTCATGAGTGCGTTTACGGATAAATTGCATAATAATATATTTCGATACTAGTGTGTAAAGCAGGCTATTCTGGCACACCTGTGACAATACATCGATGCGAGGTCCACCTGCTTCGCGCACATGTGTCGAACCATATTTTTTATAAGTGAGTCCGTAAAACTCGACTCTAGATGCTTTTTTAGCGTGAGTTAAGCAACCAATTTGTTTTTTCACGAATGCGTAAAGTAAAACGCTTTACACCCTCAGTGTGTAAAGTAAGTACTTTACGCACTAGTGAAAAAAATGGGTACTTTTTGCACGCTAAGAAGGCATCTAAAGTCGAGTTTTCCGCACTCAGTTATAAAAAATATTGTTTGTTACAAAGCGTATTACTGTTTCGCATGTGCGAAAAAGTTCACCTTATTTACACGCTAGTATCGAAAAGTATTGTTTTATTTCTTGAACTTCGGCTTTTTATACTTCATGAAAAATTAATTTTTTTCAAATTATATAGCCAAAAACGATTTTTTGAGATATTTAATACTTGGAAGTCTTTCGATATATATTGGTCAGAATAAGAACGTTTCTATTTTATAACATAATAAGGAAATCTTCAAAGTTTCGTCTCGATACGTCAAAAATTCACGGAGAAAGTCGGTTAAATTGTCAACAATGCATCCATGTTTAAAAAAAGTGCTTGTAACTGATTTGTTTTATGATAAAATATGTGACTTTTGCAGTTTGACACTTTTTGCAGTGATGAAAATGTAAGGCACCATTCCGTGTTGCGGTTATGCCTAAAAATTGAACATTTTCGATAATAAACTTCAAAAAACAAGGCTAAATATGCATTTTTGGGATCTCTGAAAGACTTGAACTGAGAGCTCAATACCCAAAATAGTCAAATATAGATTTTTCATATTTATCATATTTATTTGCTGAAAAATATGAGATACGTGTCTCAAGCTACGGACCCTAAGGGTCGATTTAAACATACATTTAATGAAAATGTATGAAAAATCATGGTTTTACTTAAATCTTTATAGTAAAGTGAATATACGTTATAGAAGATACTATAATAAAGAAATCAGAAATATAAATAATAATAGCTTTCATTTGCTTCATAAAACGAGTTATTATGAATTGTACAATTCATCAAATATTAATATATCGCTCATAACTTTTAAAAGAAAAGTGTCAATAATTCGTTCTAAAATTTGTATCTATGCTTCGAATTTCTTTTTTATACCATTATTATATATATATATAGACCTTGAAATAAAGGTATAACAATAACCTATATTTAGAAACTGAAAAAATTGTGTTTTCTATAAAACACATGTTAATTAAAATTTCATTTCTTTTAATAACTGGGCTCTGAATCGATCTAAAAGTCTTTAGCAATGCTAATTACTTAAATATTAAGATATTAGTACAAATCATTTAAATTTAAAGCTTTTGAAGAGTCATGTAAGTAACTTTTGTACAATAGAGTTGTAACTAATTCATTAAATCCTCAGTTGTTTTAAAATAAAATTAAGTATTAAATAACTATATTGGATCACGATTTTTCCTTAATTTAACATGCCCCAACGGTAAATCGCAATTTCAATTATATTGTTAGGGTTTTCATAATTATTAAAAAATAAAAAAATAAATCATAATTATTAAAAAATAAAAATTTTTACAAGAATACCAAATCGTCGCCTCAGTAGAAAAAAGTCTATCTTAACATTTCAGTTTGAAAAAGGTTCTATCTCATCTCTGAAGGTCAAAAAAGTTCTATTTTAACGTTTCTGAGTAAAAACGTTCTATCTCAATCGTTCTGGGCAAAAAAGTTCTTATTTTCACTCTGTGAGAATTCACATAAAAGTTTATACCGTCATTTGATAACCGGATTAGAAGCTAATGTGTTAACGAGGTAATTGCGTATCATTAGTACGCACACGTACACGATTGCACCTTAAAAGAATTGTATATGAAGAACTTGCTCATAACGACTAACATGCACAATCTTCTTGGTCATTCTATCTAGATCTAGTTATTCATTTTCTCTCTTAATTAAATAGAGTAATAAATAAAAAGCTTATACCTTGTTTAGAGTCCAAATAAAGATTTGACCTGGGTAAATAGTTTGTGTGAGTCAAAGTGTCGTCAAAACTATTATTTGTCACCGAGATGTCGTAGGTCATGAGTGAACAGATGCGGTGGTCAACTCCTTCTGCAAAAGCCTTTTGTACCCGAAATTTTGGCGAAGGACCGATGAGAATAATGGCAGTGGGTCATTTAGACACTAAATCATTTTAATTTATTTCATGTCGTATTTGAATATTCTTCAGATTTTTCTCAGCACCTTGCCGATTTCACCAATAGAGTGCGGAAACGGGTATTAGGTTTACCGAAATTTATATTTTTTACAGATTCACACAACTTTACATTATTCCTTTATGTTTTCTATTTAAGTATTGAGTTTAATAATTTTATTAGACTGAACATTTTAAGAATTTGGAATTTTAATTAAATATTGTTAAGTAAAATTTGAACTGCTTTGAAGCTTGCTATTGATATGAGGTGAATATTTAATAGAATATTTAGCAGAATTTTATTGAAATATTACATTTTAATCATTTTATTATGATCCGATTTAAGACATATACTACCAATATTAATTATTAATAAAAAATGTTATTAATATGATTTTGAAAAGGTTTTAATTAAATTGTCAAAACGTTAGCAACATTTTAATAAAATTCTAGATTGAGTGCTAATCCTATATGGTTACTTCGTAAAATAGAAGCAAAATATAAAAAATATAAATATTCTTCGTTCATTTTTATACAATTTAGAACATGCAAGCTCTCGATTTAGTTAAAAAGTTAAGGTAAGGAAAATTGAAAAGTAAAATTCTAATGCTAATGATTTCCAATTTAAGAATGATTCTATAGTTTAAACATAAATTTTATATGATTTGGATAATACATACTTGAATCATATATCGATCCACATATTGTTTTTTATAATTTAAGGTTATATCCGTAAGTATATTATTTCTAGAAGATAAATCATGTTTCTATTTTTTAATTACAGTTTAATTCTTTTAATACGATTTATATTATATTTGTTAGGAATTTAAGATACGATTAAAAATACATTTCATATTTTAACATCCAAACAAGAATAGACATTGATTGGAGTATAACAGATGAGATCAATAAATTTGAAATTTATATTACTTACAACTTTTCTTAAAAAATATTATTTAATTTCTATTAAATGGATATCGTGGTATATCTACAGACAATTAAAAATATCGATAATATTTAAATTTAACTTAAATATTGTACTTATAAACATTATTTAAATTTGAATTGTTAAATTACAATATAATCGCGCGTTATCCGACAGGTCTCGAATAGAATTTTTATATAGGTAAGGGATCGAAACAAATACGACTTGTTTCAATTGAAGTCAGTTGAATAAGTCCACGAAATCCCCGCAACAACCCTTATCGTCGATCATTTGCGTCAGTTGGCAAAGAGAAAGTCCTCATTTGACTTTTTCCATCTGTAGGCCGGGCAAAAGGGAGGCCTGTGCCCTCTCTATATTGCCATAATCCTCGGAGTATACGCAACCGGCTCGCTACCAAGCTTCCCCGTGCGAGTTAAGTTAGGTAACACCGAGTAACCCTCGTTAACGTTTTCCTCTCTCACTCGCCCGGTAGTAGCCTTGCCTCAAGGCTATGCGCGCGAGAAAAGATCGGCGTTTTTCTTCCGATCTGAGATCTCGAGACTGCTATAGAGCGGAGGAGAGAGAGAGAGAGAGAGAGAGAAAGAGAAGGTACGGGTCGAGAAGCACCGAGAGTCGGTTTGCGCGGGAAGCTACCGTGCTTCCAAATTTTCGATGATTTACGGAGGGCCCACAATGAGGAGCGTATATACCTACGAGTTATGTATACAAAGCATAAGGTAGCCTCATAAAATAATAAACCATCTATTAGAGAGGTTCCCTTTTCTCCTTGCCTCTCCTTCTATATCTTACTCGACTTGCCGCGGTGGTTGCAGAAGCGGCTATATATATATATATAGGTATTGGAAGCAGTGGCGAATGCAACGCTGCATCGCATAGTTGCAGTGGAAGAGCTGCTTCAAGATTGCGCGCCTTTCACGTTATTTATAACGGGCGTAGCTAACTCGCCGCCATCGGCACTGGGATAATGAACCGGGCTGAAGATGTTATAATATATATATATATGTATAGATACATATTTCTTGCCTGAATATCGGGACTTTTGTGCACCAGACAGAAACGCGCGGTGCACGCATTATAACGATTTGACGCAGGAAAGAGTGAGACGGTAGGAGCGAGGGTTTAACAGGCTCATATTTCGTTATTCCTGCGCATGCAAACCGGCTAATGAAGTATTTATTGGGGCTGTTAACCCGCCGCACGTTGTATCACGCTGGTTCTTCTTAATGCCTCTGCGTTTTAATCGATAACTCTTTGAAACCGCTCCATAGTAATGTTATAAATAACGATGCACTACTCAAATTTTAGGCTTCATGTAATTTATATGCAAACTTTCTCTGCACAAAATCTTGCTTATAATAAATCAAAATACTATTTCTTCCAATTGATATATTAATAAGTAATTCGTTGGCGTAATGCGCTTCTACCGCCGGATCAAATAAAAAGAATCATGAGCATCTAGAAATTCTGGTCAAAAGTGTTCACTATGTGCGCAAAGTCCTAATTTGCAATTTTTGCTGTCATCTCCCAGATTTCATCCTTAAAAAAATACATTGTCTCTTAAGAGGATTATTGAAAATTTATCAATTAACTATAATTTCATAAAAACTGTAATTGTTTTATAAGCCTTATTTGTCAAAGGAAAAAAATAAAATTTTAAGATATCAAAAAAAAACAGTATTTTTAAAAATGGAAAAAATAATATAATGACTATTAAATCTAATTAAATAATTTTCATTTTCAAAGAATAATAGAATTATTGCAAAAAATTAGATTATCAAATTTGAAATCTATTAAACCGTTCATAAGACATGAGTACCATGTAGAAATGATTTATATAGTAATTATATATATACTTATAATATAATTATATAAATATTTTTTGTGCAATGATTGCGTAATAGTTACAGTTAAATAAATGGTTCCAATGATCTTATGTAATCCATCCATTTTTTTTATTTTACGAACTCTGACGTTTCGGCCATTTATTTGGAAAAGCCAACATGATTTCAAGGAAAATGTACAATAAAATTTATTTCAATAAACTAATAAAAAATACAATAGCAATCTGATTTATACGAGACAACGTCAATTTAAAGTTTTAACTTCAAATTAATAAGATTATGTGAGATACGTGAGGTAAATAGCCGTATTGTGAGACGGCGTCTAAAGCGTAACCCGGCAATTATGTAATTTTCTAAATAAAATTATCCACTAATACAGTGGTATATTGGCATTTATAAATAATCTTGGGCTTCGCGAACCAGATGTGAGTTGTAAAATAAAAATATAACATGAAAAAACAAAGCTCATGTCCATATTGTCTCACTCGTTAGTCCCGATTTATGAGACATAGAAGAATAACGTTGTTTGAAAATACTTTATGAAAAGAATTCTAACGACATTGTTTTGATCCATAGTTTGATATCTCCTCTTTCGAATGCTATTTCCAGAATTGGTCTAAAGATCGATTTAATAAATTTTTTTTGAGAATTTCAAACGCTGCACAAACACGAAAATTGATGAATTAATTAATTTAATATTACCTAAGTAATTGAATATTATCTAATCTTAAAAAATTGTGCGGAATCAACTAAAAAAATTAATTAATCTTTAAAAGAAAAATTTGCACATATTGCGGCACTTGAATTAGTGGTTTATGATACCATCTCGAATATTTGAAGTGTAAATCTCGGTTCCTAATGCATGAAATCGAAACATTACAACAGGGATTAATCGGGAAATGGTTGCGGATATGTTTTTACAAAATTGTAATAATCTAGCAAGTCCTTTTCAAATTTGAAATATCAAGCTTTGAAAAAAACTCAAAAAGCGCGCGCGTGTTCTCTGAGGAAGTAAAAATTTAGAGAAATTCATTTTTCCAAAAAGCGTATTTTTTTACAAACAACTGCATAACTTAGGCATTTTTTTTAAACACCTTGCATGGGATAAAAGTGGACTCCAAACTGAGTAAAATAATGTTTAGTCTATTCATAAGCATAAACGACTTTGGAGTATGCACGCTAGATGGAAGTCTGTTTTCCATTTGCGCCTTAAATAGGGTACTTGACACTTACTTATGAGTTCAACATGTAACTCGGTGCGAAACGCATTTTTCATATCTTCTTTATGATTTACACAATTTTCTAATACTTGATAACCTTTTCTTTTTTTGTATTATCCATCATCTCACTAAATTTTTATTCTCCTTTACTCGTCACGTAAGATTTTAAAGAACTGTATATATGTCTTACACAGTCCACCTTACAAGAGTAGTTATAAGTACAAACATAAATAAATAAAGAAATGAAATAAAATAAATAAAAATAAAGAAATAAAGAAATGAAATAAAATAAAATAAATGAAAATAAATAAATAAAGAATTTTCTCTTTCTTTTTTTGTTATAGATAATCCATCTACGTATATTTCTCTTGAAAATGTTCTAAGGGCATGAAACTAACAAACGAACAATGGTACATGTTGAAGAACTTCTTTTAGAACCCTACGTTCTATCATCTCCTTAACAGTCACGATTCCTTCAAGTGTCAATGATATAATTTTATAACGATCAATGACTATATCGACGTCTTTTATAAAAAAGTTATCGATACGGTTATAAGTAAGAGCCACATATACCTACGGATACATAATAAGTATAGAAATATATTTTGATTTGAATTATTTAATATAAACTGAACGGGCTGAAGCCCTTTACATGATATAAACATTAAGAATAACTTAATAATTATTATTTAAGTATATATATATATATATATATATATACGTATGTAAATTTTTTTTTAATTTTCATTTATTGCTCCTGTTTTTCTCTACCTGTTGACGGTGGTTTCCTTGATTCTTCCGGTTGTGTTGGACGAGCCGGTGATCCTACATCCAGTCCTCCAGGTCAGCTGTCCATTCTCCGGACAGCTCCTTGGTCCTGGGTCCATGGACCAACCGGAATTGGACGAAACACCTCTTCTTCTTCGGCGAACACCGACGTCGCCCTCTCTTACACCGCCTCCAGCCTCTTCTCGAGCGCGGCCCATTCTTCTTGGACCGAGCTATAAGGTCCGAGCCCATGGCTCTTCACAACCCGACGACTCCGGTCGTTGGGTCTGGCCACCGTTTGGCTAGCTCTCGCAAATCCGCTGCCCGTTATAGTATTAAATTAACTCTAAAAAATACCTTTAAAAGGGTAAAATCTTGGCAAGTATGATTTTTTTTTCTCCCAACACAATTTTATATGTATTCTACCAAATTCTTGTAAAATAAAACATTTGATTGATAAGTTAAAAAATTTTCTATTAATTAATTAGATATAAAATATTTACATATTAGTCTTGTGTACTACTCATTATTATACTTGTATTTTTAAATGTACTATTTCTTGATGTCATATATTTTATTCCAATAAAAGACTGTACTAAAATCCATAATTGTTTAATAAAATGTATTTTTTTATTACCCAGTTCTTTTGTACATTTCGTATACATAAATACTTCCTATTTCTTTTCAGAAACTTAGGCTAAAGAAAATTTTGAAATCAACTTATAAATTGTCAAGTATAGTTTTTGTTATAATTATTTATTATATTATAAATCTTTAGTTTACATTTTGATGGATTTTTAAATGTCTTTTTAAATTGTCCTATCTATTAAAACTTTTTCCCCAAATTTTACATTTATATTTTTTAATATCATTATGACATTTTAAATGTCTCATAATGCTTTTCATTTTTTATTATTAAACCACAAATTTCACTTGTATTTGTTAAACTTTGAAAATAAAGAAAATTTTACATTTAGTCATATTAATAGTATATTAGAAAGAAGAAAAATCTCAGAAAAATCATGTGAGGATTTTGATTTATAAAGTGTTAGTTTATCCTGGCGTTGAAATTTTTAAAAATATCTACAATCAATTAAATTATTGATGAAATTATCTAATTTACAGAATACTAGAGTATTTATAAAAACTCTTACACAATTTTTCACGAGTGTAAAAGATTATATATCAGTTTCGTTAAGTAGTATATTAATTTCTTACGTATATTTATCGCATTATTTAGAATGGTATTATTTTACAAAAGATTCAAGAGGCGTATGCGCTCTTATTGATAAAAAAAAAGGTTAAAAGGATTAATTGACGATTTTCATGTAAACACGATCACCCCCTCGATTTTGCGACGTTAACATTAGCTATATAGAAATTAATTCCAAATGAAAACTCAACTAATTTTCGTGAATACAATGATAATAAAAGAGCTGGAGCTCGGACGGTAATCTCAGTAAAACGACGGTCGCTTCTTTTAAGAGACTTTGAACGTAATAAATGGAGAAGTTGACTTGTCAATCAATTCCGTGGCAATGCTGTATAGGCTGCTCCTTTCAATATATACCTATCACGTATGTGCCTGTGCGGCGATGCGACGGCCGCGCAGGCGATAATTTATTTGGTCGGCCGCTGAATTTACGGTGTCCGATATTGGATAATGAATCAGGTTGCCCTGATGGAATTAACTTGACCGACCCGCTGCCGTCAAACGAAGCTCGAACCTATACGCGTCCCAAATTTTCACCTTTATTAGTGGGGGTTGGCAACGGTGCACTATATAGTCGATTGCTGGAGCATTTTACGCCCCGAGTTACACCTTCGCAGGATTTACACCAATTCCGAAGCTATAACTGACGTTGAAAAGACGACTTACACTGCGGCTCGCAAATCGCACTTTATTATTAACGTCGCATAGGCGCAGCGAGATTGTCTATCACTGAACTTCATGACTTTTTATTGCTTTCACAAGCTGTACATGCAAAGAACGGTATTTCCGCATAGAATAAGATGCTAATTTATATACTGTATTAAATTTTTGCATTGATTGATTTAGTGGATATTAAGTAACGACTTTTCATATAGAAACTCACAAGCGCGAGCGCAAAGAACAATGTTTTCGATTCAACTTTATTTATCTTTGATATAAAATGTCTTCTCTTTTAGTTAAGAATAATCAAAATCATTTACCAACTTGAAAGATTCAATGATTAAAAGGTAGATTCATACTTTTCGAAGTCGAAGTCAATAAGATTTGGTAAAAATATCAGTTCTTTAGATCTTCACTAATTCGAAGATATTCCAAAAAAGTTTTTCAACATTTTACCTTTGACGAAAACGAAAATATCTTCATATCCTCATCAAACTAATAATTTTGGCATAACAAACTCAAAAGAAAAAGTTCCACCGTCTCATTTCTTTTCTTTTCTCTTTTCCTAAACTTGTAAATACAAGAACCACCTTTTGAACAGTCCAGCACAAGTCCGTTAGAAAAAATACTGGCCAAAAAAACTGTTTGGGCTTAAACACCGGATTAACTGGAGAAAAAAGGGTTGAGGAAGAAAGCGTCCCGTAACTTTTCTCGTCATAAACCGATGAAGCATAGCCAGAGTCTCTGCACAAGTCCATTTTCTTCAACACGTGGAGAAAGAGGCAAGAAGAGATAGAAGAAAGTTAGTACGCCTGACACGGGATAAGAGAAATTTTCCCGAGAAAGCAAACGAAGGGATCCCGAAAATTCCAGCTGGAAAAAAATAAAGAAAGAAAAAGGGAGAAAGGGTAAAGGGTGAAGACGAGGGCTGCACAAACATCCAAGTTAACTCGATCATACCTTCGTACAGTTGCATCGAGTTATGCTTTACGAGAGTCACCCGAGAGTATCCGCGGTATTTCGGATTGCGATATTACGGCCGAAGACGCTTACGGTCTTTTACACGTAGTGGGAGATTTTATGTACGAGGGTAGATAATAAAGTGAAATAAAAGTATTTGAAGATTTACTACCCTTGCCGTAAGGCGTTTTCGTCGGCGTCCTCAATAGCCTCCCTTCAGCGCAAACTAACTCCCATTCATTCTCTCCGCTCTCGTCTTATACACGATGGACAATGGCGTGTGGATCTTTCGGTAGCTCTTAATATTTGTTTCTCGTGAATGCAGACTTTTTCCTTCACAGTTTAATTTTACTATAATGTCCGTTAAGTGTATAGAATATAGCTTACATGCTCTGTAGTAGAAAATTTCTATACAATAATGCTAATAACATCAACAGATTTCCTCTAATGCAGTATAGTGTAAATTGTGTTTATGCGTTAGCTATAGTTTTACATAGTCAATAGTTTATAGCAGATTCCACTCATCAAATCACATGATACAATTTTATTTATTAGGTAAGTATACAAAAACTGCGATGAAAGGCTGGTAAATTTTGTACAGGATGCAAGACTGTCTCTTGGATATAATGGTTCTAAAACATTGAACTTCAAATCATTTAATATTTAGTCTTCCAAACATGAACTTGCTCAAATCAATCCGCGCCACGCCAATGCAGCAATAAAAAACATGACTCCGTAGTCTCGTTACACAGTCCAAGTATTAAAGACCGATTCCTCTCTTTGTTCCCTAAGTAGGACAAAAATTCCCAAATGCAAGAATCAAAAAGTCCTGTCGGGCGCATCAGCACCGGCACATTACAGGGCCTAATAGGAGCCAACTAATGAGACATAAACTCGACGTTATCTCGGCAGCTAGAGCGGGGGGCGCGCGCAGCAACCCGTTGACAAATTTACGTAAGGCCATACATACCTATAGCGGCAGCGGGCAGAAGAGCTCTCGTCAATCTCCCAGTCGAAGCGACCAGAGGGACCACCGCACGCCGCATATATACACCAGATCCAGCGTCATCGGACAATGATTAAGGGCTATACGCAGAGGGCAGAGGCGTAGAGGAATAGCGAATGAGTGCGCGTAAAATGTTCATAAGCGGACTGCATTGGAGTTGCAGGGTTGCAGCCCTGGTCCTCGCTCCGTTACTGCTCGCTCTCTCTCTCTCTCTCTTTCTCTCCCTCTCTTTGTGGCACTGCGCGTCCGGTCATGCAGCAGCGGCAGCGGTGTACTGCGCGCACACACAGTCCAGTTGCAGTGCTGTTGCAGTGGCCCCTTCCGCGCGAGCCCCATAAAGCTCTCCTCGACGCATAAATACATAAACGCATAAACCCATCGTCGGTTCGGCGGAAATTTTCAAAAAATTTACGACAGCCCCCTGTAGCGGTCTCTTCTCTCTCTCTCTCTGTTGCGCTGCCGCTGCTGCTGCTGCTGCCGCTCCGCGAAGTATCCGAGAGGCGCATCACGCGGGGTTCCTGTTTCATCGCTTCGCCATTCTTCGGCTGTCCGTTTGTGGCCGTGTCGTAGCCCAGGCAGCAGCAGCAGCGGCAACGCAGTCCGCTCGTCCTCTTAATTTATCCTGCGCGTCCGAGCGGTTTTCTTAATGTGCACGACGATGCGAGAGAGAGACAGAGAGAGAGAGAGAGAGAGAGAGAGCACAAGGACGAGCAGAGGTCTGCCGTTATTACCGCATGCGGTAGACCAAGACTCTGGTTTTAGGATGGAGAATGTTTTCCACGTCCTTATGCAGGGGCAGTCTTTTTTTTTTATTTTGCACGTACGAGGGGGGTCCCCGGTTCTATCTGCACACAAGGTCGACGACGCGCTTACCGCTATTGTTGGCACGTCAAAAATGTTTGCGTTAGCCCCCGTTGATTTTGTCTTCTTGCCCATAACAGACTTTTTCCTGTATACGATATATCAACTATTGATGGATTCTTTTAAGCTTTCAGCTACTGCTGTCAACGCCTTCGACTAACACTAAGAGTTTCATTTATGCAGTGTACAGAAGTAAAAATGTCTATGAAACTGACAGAAAAGTTCAATTGTTGCGATCGGTGCACGCGAGAATATAATATAGAGAATTTAGGTATACGAAACAGTGGAGTCCGTAAATTTTCTATAATTGCTTAGTTCTTCGAATTGTAAATTTTATAATTTTTAAAAATATCTGAACTACTTAAAAAGAATCAAAAAAACATATTTGAAATGTGAATGCGATGAATGACAACCAAAGAAATATGGAAAAACTATTGTTTGGATTGCTTGCTTAAATAAGTATTAATATAAACAATCAGTGCATAATTTTCTTACAACTTCTATTATTGCAGATAATTAGTTATTCAACAATTGACAGCTTATCTGTTATCTATTACGAGTTAAAAATATTATCAGGAGTACGTGTATTTTTTGGCTTGTAACGAGTTCCATCTTTCTCCGATCCAATATTTGCACGTATTTTATGGCGATACTAGTCACTTAACACGACGAGTACTCTAGTAGTTATAGGGTTGTAAATGTCGGTATATTACAATATAATAAAAAAAGAATCCTCAAAACGCTTTCAAAACATGTTTTGATTTACTCGTGAGCAAAAATAACCATTGTTTTGCTATACGTATTCGTTCGAATCTACTGACCGGGGCTTAGTCAACTCTCTACGATAAAAAGTATTCAGAACTTACTCATGACTCATCTTTGAAAAAGAACTTATTCGGAAGTAGCACTTAATCGATTATCAGAACAAGATATTAATAAAGCTGAAATTAATGAAAAAATTTAAGGAAAAATTGGTGAGTCGATGCCGAGAAGTACTATTGGACATTTACAAATGATTCTCTCGACACTAAATTATAGATGTGTACTGTATGATGCAATAAAAAGTACAAACTAGTAAATCGATACTTAAGTACACAATACTAAAGTAAGAATTATTCTAGCTTTAGTGGAAATTGATCGTTTATAAACAACATTTTGCAATGATGAAAGCAGTTTTCAAACATTTATTATGTAGTTCATGTGATTTTGACCATCTTGAATAGTTTTTAGTTATTTACTTTGTTTCATGTTGTGCTTGATTTATAGGTTCATTCTGTACTAGCCCCACAAATATTATAGTAGTGAAAGTAAATATATTTCCACTCCATTTTAAAAATACGCAATTCTTATGATTAAATATCGTGCAACTTTTCACACTACTTGATAATCTACCATTCAAAAAGTTTTTCACAGAAAGAAATTATTATAATATTCAAGTGAACAAAGAAAAACTATCCCAATAATACTATAGTTTTTTATTAAATTCTTCATCAAAAACATTCTCAAATAGTCAGGATTATGCGTACTTGAATCAATTAAAGTCTCTGGTCTTACAATTTAATGTTAATTCTTATGTAAGACATCGTATGCTGCACATAGATAGGCTTTGATAAAAAAATCTGAATAGTCTCTTTATAATTAGCAGAGTTTTCTTTTATCGAAAATAATTATTTCGTATTTTTTGACAGTTATAGCTTTAACTGCAATAAAAAAAAATTTAAATCTAGATTTTTAATAGCTTCCGATCTTAATCTATAATTACTCAGAACTGCTCTGGGATACTTAAAATACTCTTCAAGAATTCACAAGCTAATAAAATAAAGCTATAGGTCTATAGTCAAAGCATCGTTGCCATGAGAAATCATTTTGTCCGCAATCAATCGAATTAGATTTTCCCACCATTCGAAATCCATTGCTACTGTGTACTGTGTGCGTATATAGAGGCCGGCGTTCACCCCTCCGGATAATTCGGGATTAATTCCCATAACTAATCGCCGTAGTCAATGCCAATATCGTTCGATAATGTTGTACTGCCTGCATGTAGCCGATATTTTATGATGAAGGAACTTTCGGCCAATTAGACACGCGCGCGCGTGAACCCGATGCAAAAGCTATCTATAGAAATATAGGATATAGGATATGGAGCGTCGGTGCTTTATTTATTATCGCTATGCGCCCTATTACACGTGCGCTCGAGTAATTCGCCATGTTGGCACGCGTTTGCTATCGGGAGAAATATCAGGAATTTTTGCTGATCAAACGCTCGGTTTATCTGTCTCGTTCGAGTGAGCGTTTTTTCGCGCACACGCATAATATTTTAGGATCATCACATGATTATCTATAGCTAGAAAAATTTTTAAAACCATCGCAAAGCATTTATAAGATCAATAATATACATTTTAATTTGCATTGCACAGATTGTTACTATAACAAACATGATTTATGGTAAAATAACAACATTCTTTATTTCATCACGTACAAAGCGAGTGCTCTTTTTTATTGATCGCGAGCCAACTGATCTTTTCCGACTGAGCTATCCAAAGGTACGTGACTGCTGTAAAGGTTGGTCGTCAAAATATTTACCCTTACAAATTCATAAATGATCGTAAAGCTTATAAAAAAGGATCGGGCCTGCATTTGCCGAACTAAATGCTTTTGAGGGCATATAGAAAAAAAAGGGATCGTCAAAGACGTCGCCAGGCTTTCCTCGATTCGGTCGTTTCGTCTGATTTTCGATTCTCTCTCCCCCCCAAAGTTCCAAGTCATAAAGACGGCACTTCAGTAAGGGTTTATAAAATCGCTGCAACACATGCACAGAACCGAAGGAAGAAGAGCGCGAAAACCTTGTGACCCAAAGCCATGTTCGATCCCTTTTTTTTCTGGGTCAAGAAAGGGCTGCTGCTCGTCTATACTCAACGGGCTATTCTGGAAAAAAACGGTACAAAAAAATGGAGCAAAAAATACTGGAAGGGTTGAAGGCGGAACGATGAAAAAAAAGAGTCTTTTTCGCCTTACCCGGGGATTAAGCCCGCCATGCGGAGCGGTCAGTTTTCCGAGTGTATACGCCAAGAAAAAATTCGGCTACCAGAAAGGGTTAACTCCTTTTAACGAATATTAACTGCTGCCCCCTTGTAAAATCTATACCCTGTTCAGACGTGCGCTTTTCCGCCCGATGTATAGCACTTTCCAGCTTTACCCACAACTCCCAGCGTCTAGGTGCCTTTTTATGACCCTACATCTCTTTATAGCGAATGCTCTTTTTGTCGAAATTGTGCAAAACAGCACATAATTTGTATTATTTATACGGCAGAATTAATAAATTTTGTCAGTTTTTGCTCAATTCTTTGATTTATTGTCTAGAAAGTTGAAATTTTTAACCAGAAATTTATGGACTACTTAAAACGTACACGTCCAGAAGAAATTTCAAATTGATTCGTAATTTAAAATACATATTTATCAATTATCTATCACAATTCAGAAACCTTTCGTATTTAGATCAAAACTGAGAATTCTAGTTATTTAAATTGTTTCCCATTCATCAATTTAATTCGAATCTTATATCAATCTTCATGAATTCAGTGTAGTGCGAGACACGATACTGTCTTCGAAGATATATCTATAATAGATAGAAAGCGGCATTTTCTATTTCAAATGACATAAACTAAAGTCTAATTTTAACAGTTAGGCCGACTTTATCGTTCCAGTTTCGTCTTTTAAAACTGGGTAAAAATGAAGCAGCCGATCATCAGAGAACCAACTTAATGCAGTTTTAATGAGTAATGGACCAATTACTTCCATCATCAGGCTTTAAGATAAATTGACTGACACATGAGGTTCTATTTAACTTACATTATCAAAATAAATAAAAGAGAACCTCATGTGCCTGATAAGGAAGGTAATTTATTGAGATCTCCGAAACATCGCCATTTTTGACAATTATTCAATAAAATTGCATTATATTGGTTCTCTGCTGATCGACCGCTTCATCTTTACCCATTTCTTAAAGCGTCATTTTGTTAATTTCTTATATAATTAATGTGCATTCACAAATGCAGTACCAGCTACTAAATTATCTCGAAATAAGTAAGAAAATAAGTCTGCGTTTAAAACAAAAATGGACGCTCATGTCCGTTCTGAGTCGACGCAAATAGTAAAAGAGGGGGAGGAAAGTGCTACTCCATGTCTCCATCCTCCATCGGCCTTTCTCTCTCCTATATAGTCTGCAAACAAGGGAGAGAATCGCGCAACGGGAGGTGCCAGGCCACCGCCGGCTCCCAACACAAAACTATGCGTCCCTTTTCACGTGGTGTATACCTATATGCGCGTCGTGCAGAGAGCTCAGTTTTGACTTTTCAATTAGCCGCAGACTCGCCTTCACCCAAATATTGTGCCCGTCCGTCATTCGTTACGCTTTCGTCGCGCCTACACCCGAGATCCTTTCACCGATAGCCGTGCAGGCACGACAAGAAACTGCAGCGGCAACATGTCCCTTAACTACATATATAGGTATAGTATTCGTCTCGGTCACGCGAAACTCAGGTGAAACGAAAGGAATCCTTCTGAATTTTTCCCTGCGCACCGGCCGCACTCCTGTACTGCACCGATGCTAAGATTTTTCAAGATGCACACACCCGGACCACCTCGAATCCAAGCTCAATGTTTTTATTTTCTTTCACGGATTTTCCGCTGTTGCTACGTGTTCATTCTGCTCTGATCCCTTTCAGAGATTTTACGTTTACTTTTGTGCGCCGCCTCTTGCGAATAGCTCCCCGCAATGTCGCACAAACAGCACAGTTGCGGACTATTATTTTAACTTTATTCTTCCTTTCTTTGTCCACTATACTTGTACTGCCAACTGAATTCCGCCGCTATTTTTTTTTATTTTTCTGTCAACACTCCGAGGGTAAAATAGGGAAATGTATATAGGTATACACCAATATTTTTCTCGACTATTTCTACTTATTTGATATAACATTAATCGATGCATAATTTTTAAGTAGTACTATTTCAGTACTGTTACTATTACTGCACTCACATCATTTACTTTTTGTAGTACACATGTATACTGAATTGAAATGTCTTGTAATTATATGTACAGATAACGTCTTTATTGCTTTACGAACTATTTATATATTTCTAAGTATCATTACATATAATCACTCTGCAGATTGTTAACATATTAAAACAAATTCCGAATCTTGCAGGTATACACGTCTAAACAATGTAATCTCGCCTTTCGATTCAGGTAACAGCCGAGACAATAATAGGTACTCTAACAATAGAGACAATAACAGCCTTTTATCATGATGATATAATCAGAAAGCTATCGTGCATACTTGCGGTTAAGGCAAATATTAAGGCAAATAAATATTATTTTAATTTCACCGTAATTAGAAATATTATTTCTTATACTTAATTATTAGTTATTTGTTCGAATCATTAATTACATGCTCTTAGCAACTATTAGTGATAATGCACAATGAGATATTAAATCTTTTGGTCATTATCTCCATTATAGTGGAATATAATATGATAAACTTGAACTTTTGTAGCATATAAATACAAGTATATCAGGTCTTATTTTAAAAATTTTAAATCATATAATAATTTAGTTTTTCAGTAATAAAACTTATTTTACATTATATTATGATATAAGTATAGAGAGACTTCATCGCTTGTCATCAGTGAATTTTCTTTACTCAAATAAAGAATAAAAACAATAATTATCACTTTTGTAACTACATAAATTGAATTAATAAAATATTAATTAAATAAAATTTTGGATATATTTCTTATGTTTATCTTCACTTATATTCTGAAAATGAACTCGTATCATCTTTTATTAATTTACAATGAGACGCTTATCATACAAATTTAATTACGTTACAACATATTATACCTACTATCATTTATTTACTTATATTTTTAATTAACTTCTATACTCTAAGTCAGATATATGAAACGGATTAGTGCGCACAAAGAAATTTTCTTCTTCACTCAACGTCTATTATAATGCTTATAATATCATAAGATTATAATACTTATAATATTATAATATCAATCCTCATTACTACTGCTACGTTACTTGTCATATCGCTTACACCTATAGGCTAGTCTTTCTTAAAATTGCAGGCACATCGTTGTAAACGTATACTGCACTCTGATGTGGCAACATGTGCCTTCTTTAGCCGCCCGCCGTCACGCTGAGTGCAAGAGATATTATCCACCAGGGAAGGTTTTTACCCAGTCTAACGAATGATCGAACAATTGGCAGGCAATAAACCGGACTTTGTACAACTCGCAGAACGAATGGCTTTTTCACGCGCTAGCGCACGGTTGGGAAAATATTTTTGGAGCCGCGCGTTCGTTACGGCCACTTTGGCACATCCCCCGAAATGTAAAGGCTCGGGATATATCCTTGTAGGGGCTATATCGACACGTGAAAATCGACCACCAAATGGCTCCCGAAAAAGCGGAGACCACCCGATGTAGACGTTGGCCCTACTCGAACGACAGGCGGTCTATGGAGACGCAACCGAAGATTGTCAAAATTTCCTTGCGTCGACAAGACAAACTTGCTCACGGTTTAACTTATACTTATATCGAGCTGCGTCGAGGCGTTTTTGCAGCTGTTCAAAGGGCACCGCGAGAGACTACTGTACTGCGGAACCACTCGAGACAAAGACCTTCATCTCTGTCTAAAAACTGCTCATTTCCGATTCGTATGTATGTATTATGGTAATAATTGTGAAATCAGTTTCTGACTACCACGGTAGTGACATTTTTTATCAAGACACATGAAATAATGCCACGGTTGTGACTTTTTAGTTATACATTTGTTTCAGAGGTTTGAAAAATTAACTTTCCAACCAAATTCCGCTGGTTTTAAAAGTGTAAATTAAGTATTTGCAATGGTTGAGAATTCAAAAAATGTTGGCAAACGCCCTACGTAACGGGACATCCATAATAACAATTTTTTGCAAATCTTTATATATATATATACCTTATACTAATGGGCACTGACAAGAGCTACCCTGCATGACATGAACAAATAAGTCTCCTGCAGTTCTCTCATTCTTACCCGTCATTGGCCACCATATATGTTACAGGTGGTGCATCGTCTCTGTATCATTTACAGAAGATATGGCGACGTGTAGTATAAGGTACTTATATGGATACAAGACTTATTTTGTACAGTTAATTAACCCATTAAGCCCCAAATGGACCTTTTTTCAAGACTTTTTTCTTCGACTCTATTTAGTATGAAATCGGTCCTGTAAAAAATCAAGATAAGCCATTTC
>UELU01147255.1:0-17996 GCA_900490025.1 Megastigmus dorsalis
ACTCTATAGTGATATCTGAAATTTGAATAAGATCATCTTAAAATGTGCTGAGACATTGAAAATGTCTTTGGTTAAATCCTGAGGTAAACCCGGATCTAGTTTTTCACGAAAAACCAAAAGGTAGCTTTTCACATACGTATGGCAGAAAGGATTCCTAGAAGTATGGAGAAAGGTATGGCAGAAAGCATGCCTAGAAATATGTCGAATAGGCCAGATATAACAAATACACCTAATTTCATTCTATTTGTCATTAGACATGAGCAACATACTATATAAATAATTCTTCGAATATTTGAATTAATATTTTAATTAATTTATTAAAATGACTTGCTAGACTATTACCAATAATGTATTAAATACACAATTCAATTTATTCTATTAAATATCTTTCTTATTGTCAGTGATAAAATATAACATATTATCTCTGTCAGTATTAGTATTAACAATAACACTATTACTCTTTTACTAAAACTATATTACATTTGAATTTTTATCTAAATACAATCAATTATTTATTTATTTATATAAATATTACTGTTCCTGGATTTACATGGAACTCTCAGAAATTGATTTTTGTGCAAAACAATAAGATCTGTATCTCAGCGTTTTTTGAATGAGCCATAATTTTGAAGATATTCACAAAATTGATTTTGTACATTAGCCTAAATCTATAATATTTATAGATTTTATATAATCAAAGAAAATAATTAACTAATAATTAGACATGCACGGTTCGCAAACTGCAATGTCAAGCACCTGCACTACTATTTCGGATATTCTATATTCTATAACCTTCGTAGAAGAGTACATCTTGGCTGGGTATACTTTGCTCGGAAAATCTGAGTTAACTTTACCAAATATGCAGCAAAATACATTTTAAAGAGTTAAACTATAAATTAAGTATTCAAACAAATACGATGAATACGAAATTTTGGAAAATTGTCTAATAAAATCGGATATAAGATAATAAAAACAAATATTCCATAAAATAATCATTCTATGAAAAATAGTAACGAAAGGAACTAGTGTTATTACAAAGTTAAATTTGCTCGACGGCTAAAATTGAGCAATTTAGCTTTACACTTTAAAGAAAATAATTATGTCGGTTCGTACTTTACTTGCTTCTAATAATCATTTATACTGACAGATAAAAATAATTATTAGCTGTAAGTAAGCAAGCCCAAAAAATAGTCTATCTAGTATATGCCTCTTTTGATAACAGGAAAGAATCTACGACAGTATTATTATTAAAATTAGTAAAACTTTTATCGTTTAGTTATAATATAAATTATAACTGAATTATTTTATATTATGTTCTTGCGATTGAAAATAATAACACAACGCTGAAAATATTCATCTAACACCATCTATCCCAGTTGGCGATATCAACAAAATGACAAAACTCCGTATAGTCGGTATTCTCCGTAACCCTAAAAACATTTTTTTCCGAGATCATCGGAAACAGGAGTGAAGTTGCCGCACTCTGCTCGCCGCTCGGTAACGTGACGACGACGAACCCAACTAGAACGGTCATCTTAGACTCGTAATTTCGGCAACGACGATGAATAATGCATATTTCTAATATTTATTACGAAAGGATAAAAATATTATCGCTAATCAAAAACGACTATTTCGAATTATTTTTATCCCGTCTATAAGAATATGGCAGTAATGTTCCATAAAAACAGTTATTTCGGAAAATAAAATTTTTATCTTTCGAACAAAAAATTTTACATTAATTCTGGTTGCACCATTGTATTCTTATCCAAACTCCAAGTCTAATGCGACTTGCCGCATCTATTTTCTTCAATTCAATTCTGAGTAAACTGAGTTCAATAGTGCTGCGTTGGAAGTTTGTCACGTTGCATACTCTTTTGGTATATTGAGAGAGGGTGCAGCTGCCCCTTCACATAATGTTCATCTTGGATCGTTGTGGCGCTGACATCATAGCACATCTCCTCGATGTACGACTTTCTTGTCGCTTCTCTTTTGATGTGCGCTTCATTTTCATCTGAAGCGTCAGCTTCCTCAAAATCGGCTGCAGTGTAATTTCCCTGCAGCCAATTGTATGCTCGTTGGAGCGCGATGAATCTAGGACCGTCCGTCCTCATTCCTAATGAACTGAGTGTCTTGCTCAGTTCTTCCGATGAAAGTGACCACATCCAATTCTGTACATCCTCTTCAGACAGCATCCTTCCTTGTTGGTCTGTCATCTTCACCTGATTGTGACAGGTCTGCCCCCTGTCCCAAATCGCGAAAAAGAGGCGTCCCTAGCGGCTGTCTGCGCTGCTAGTCTAAATGTGTAGTGTGAGCGAGACCGTTGTTAAGACACGCTTCGGAGTCTTACGGCTGTCTACCGTTTGCAGCACAGCCGCGCACTCAATGCGTAGAACTCCCGTGTGAGTTTTACTTTCTTTTACAATATAAAAATTGTCCAATTCTCCTCGAGAATTGGAATCTGTAATTTTTAATTAAAAAGAAAAATGCCAACGAAAAAAAAACAATCTTGAGGAAATTCGGCCTAGAATTTCCTCTGCGTGTCTTAGCGGGGTTAGTAAATACAATTGATAATTTTGTACAAATGTATCCTACGCTATCTCGCTATCGCGAGAAGATAATTCTCACGAAAAAATAGTTCTCACCAAAAAAAAATTGCACAGGTGAGAAATAAAAATTTGATAAACAAAAAAAAAAAATTTTTGCAAAAAAATAATTCCGAAAAAAAAATTTAAATAAATAATTTTAGTTAAAAAAAAACTTTCTCAAAAAAAAAATTTCGAAAAAGAAAAAAAAAAAAAAAAAAACTGACAAAGATTTTTCCATCGGTCTTACAGTCTAATCAATATTCATGGGCAATCAGATTGCCCTTGTTTACAATCACCCCCGAAGAATCTGAAATAAACTTATATTTAACCCTGAAATAAACTTTTGTTAGTAAAGGACAATCTGAGCGCCCCCCGCCACCCAAACATGCCCGACGTTTCGAGCCCGCTCCGGCTCCTCATCAGGGACTCTTTGAGTACAACAAGGGCAATCTCATTGCCCATGAATATTGATTATACTGTCAGACCGATGGAAAGATCTTTGTCAGTTTATAGTAGAGCACAGTCGACATAAGTAATAATTTTAATGATCAAAAATAATTCTTAAAAAAAAATTATTTTGACCAAGAAACTCAATAAAAAAAATTCTACACTTTTTCAGTGTGCTCCCTCTATTCCTCAGGGAGCACGCGCCGCAATCCGCGGTTCTCTCTCTCACTTGACTAATCCGAGGGAAAAATCCGTTTCTCCCTCCCCCTCGCTGTACCTCGCTATTTTTCGCGCGCTAGCTAAATTAGAATTTTTAATTTTTAATAATTCTCGCGCCGCGTGTCCTGGCCCATGCACACACGTACATGGCGCCAGTTGTAACAGGGTTTTTCCGTGGTTAATCCAGCAGCTGGTTACTTATCCCGGGCCGTACCGAGTACGTCCAACGGCAACTCCAACCACGAGTTGCCGCGGCCTGCTACAACGTGAGAGCTCCGCGCTCTCACTTTTCTCGTTCTCGGTGTGCTCGTGTGCGTGTGAATACCTACACACGCATCGCCGGCTCTCTCTGCCGGGCTCGGCCACTTAGCTTATGACTTGCAGCTGGTTGCTGCAAGTCCCGCGGAGAGTGGCGGTAATCGGGGCTTGGACACGGGAAATTGATAACAAATAAAGCGCTAGGCGAATAAACTATAACGACGGTGTTTATTCCTCTATGAGAAATAAATCAGACATAAAAATGCGTGAGGTGTTAGCGCATCCGCGCCGGCCGTTACATTCGAACGCGCACACTTCAATTTAAATTTAATTCGAGGCAATTCGTAACGTCGAACGGATCGCACGTTTGAATATCTAACTTGCCGAATATAATATTCCGATGAATATTATATTCAGTCTAGCGCGTGTATAGCTTAGCTATACTTGGAGACTCGCTGTGTCTCCGACGTAAACACACCGGCGTGTGTTTACTCGTGCGATATACCAAGTTCATGCAGTGCTGTGCCGGCGCACAGCGACTGCTCTCGCAACCGTGCGAGTATGAGAGAGAGAGAGAGAGAGAGAGAGAGAAAGATGATACGAATGAGCGTTCGGAATACGTGTCTGAACGCCCGTACAATTCTACTTTAATCACCGTGCGCGTAATAAATCGCAACTTACTTGGTGCAAGGAGCGTTCCTAAGTGAATCTCCTTGCTCCTATCCTTTCTCTGTGAGTGGCCGGCCGGTCCACTCACCCGCAACACATCTTAGTGATGAGCGGGATCGCTCGCCCCTCCGCACGCCGCTGACGGTGAAGTACCCCGGGGAACAATGTTCCTCCCCAGACACGCTGCGCTGAGCTCTGGTGCACTACGTCACACTGATCACACTCACGCAAACCTCACGCCCGAAGTTCTTACTCGCGAAATTCAACTCTCAAACCAAACGTTACTTTTTACCCGTCGAAACTCGAAAACGCGGCCGCTGTCTTCGGTAGCTGCAGTCTCTCTCCCGAGCTTTTTCGGGGCTGGCGCGATCCTGCCGATCGCGCGATATCTCTCTCTCGCTCGCTCTCATGGTTGGGTATGGGAGCACCACCGGTAGGTGCTTCCCTCCCTCGCGCGCGGCAATAAGACTAATTACTCGCGCTCGTGCTGTCGTTGCTCGCGAGGACGCGAATTATTCTAACCCCGAATAATTACGCGTCACAATATATATAATATTACCTGCTTGTTAATAGAATTATATAGTATCATCATTTATATAATTTTGAGTAGTGCTGATTAATATAAAAAAAATAAAAAAAGATAACGTGATATATTGTAATTTGTCATTATAATTTGTCTTAGGTTATATTGAAACTGGTTAAAATTATTAGTAAAAAGAATCTGTATACAATTTGTTAAATAATAATTTCTATACCTTAAACATTTATTTTTTACTTTCATAATTATTTTTATAATACGCGGTTTTAATTAGTTTAATTGCTAAAAATTAAACTAATCATATATATATATATATATATACCCATCAAATTCAATAACAGATATAAGTGTATATTATCGCCAATAATTTTCACTAAAATATTAATAGAAATTTAACAACACAATACTCTTTATTTAATTTTACTTATTTTGAATTAAGACTGTTGGACAAAAAAAGTTAAAGCTGCTTCTCCACTACCATTATATTTCGGTACTACTCCTCGCAGCAGCTAGGGCTGCCTGCCTCCGCGATCCGAGCCCATCAACTATGCCGTAGCCGAAATCGGCTACTTTTATCATCAAGCTCTTGACATGCTTTATGGATATATGCTGGCGCAGCGATAACACACAGTCATGGGTCCAGTAGATATCTAAATCGCAGCCAGTTTCGACCGAAACCTCCTCCAGACAGAAGTTGAGAGGTTAGACTGGAAGACGGAAGGAGGGGTCCATTACCGTTCACGCTAGAAGGCTTGACGAAGGAGGTAAGAGTAACGATCCTTCCTGGCCTCGATAAAGAATGCTATGTAGGAGTGAAATTCATTAGAGCATTCTGGGTCGTGTTGGATCCAGACACCGATCAAATACTCCTTACAGAGACTGGAGCCTACGTCCCACTAGAAGTGGCCGCCACAGGCGGTGGCATAGCCGCATTAGCATCAATAGCAGAAGCGGATGTATCGGAGGAGCAACTGTTACTGCTAAAAGCGCTGTTGGACGAGGTGCTACCACCGAATGATGGCCCTTTCAATTACACTCACCTAGCCGAACATGACATAGATGTCGGCACGGTAAAACTGATAAAACAAAAGTATTATCCGGTCTCGCCGAAGGTGGAGGAGGAAATGCATCGGAAAGTCACCGAAATGCTAGAAAAGGACATTATCGAGACCTCGTCCAGCAGCTGGTCAAGTCCAATAGTGATGGTGATAAAGGAAAATGGCAAATACCGGTTCTGCATCGATTTCCGGAAAGTAAATGCAGTAACGAAACCGGGCGTCAATTATCAGCCTTACATGGACCACATCCAGAGAAATCTACGCCGAACACGATACGTCTCTACGCTAGATCTCAGTTCAGCGCACCACCAGATAAAGCTGACGAAACAGTGAAAATCCATGACAGCCTTCACGGTGCCTGGTATAAGACTATACAAATTTAACAGAATGCCTTTTGGACTTATTGTTAGTAATGCAGGAGCTTCATTCCAAAGAGTCGTTGACCAGCTCATAAGCCCAAGCATCGAACCATTCGCATTCGCCTATCTGGACGATATAGTCATCGTCTTAGAAAAGTTCGATGACCACCTGCGTTACCTCAAGCTCGTACTTCAAAAATTCAGTGAGGCAGGATTAATAATAAATCGCTAGAAAAACGTATTCTGCCGGGCTGAAGTGAAATATCTGGGCGACTTGGTGAACCGAGACGGGATCGGGCCAGACCCAACCAAGGTGGAGCCGATAAAAAATTATCCGGCTCCCAAAAACCTTAGGCAACTCAGATGTTTCATAGGCATGGCTTCGTGGTATCGCAAGTTCCTGAAGGACTTCGCAACAATATATGAACCTCTATTCCGCCTCACGAAGAAGAACCAGAAGTATGAGTGGAAAAACAAAAAATACGAAGCCTTTTAACGGCTTAAGGCATTAAGCCTCTCAGTATGCCTGGTGCTGCAAAGACCAGACTTCCGAAAACCGTTCATTGAGTCTCGGACCTGTATTAATGCAATCCGTGGACAAAGACGAAAAAGTCCTAGAATACGCCAGCAAAACTCAATCCCCTGCTGAAAGAATTTACAGCGTGACGGAGACAGAATGGTTGGTAGTAGTATGGGCCATCAAAAAATTCCGGCCCTACATCGAAGGCCACCACTTCAAGGTGGTAACAGACCAGAGCTGCCTAACATGTTTAAGCTCAATGAAGAACCCAACGAGCAGGCTTGCACGATAGAAAAATAACGGAGGAACCTAACGAGCATCCTCGATGGAAAATTACAGGCAGAAACTTCTATCTCCACCACCAAAACCCAGACACAGAGGGCGTCATCGAAGAAAATGACGCATGGAAACTGATCGTTCCCAAAGAACGCTGGCGTGATGTCAGTACAAGGTGGAACAAAAACTCCCTCTAGACCTAATGAGCAGACGAGTCATCGAAACACCGTGGCAGATGGTGGCGGGGGATATCATACTGCCATTACCAAGGAGTGTCAAAGGATTCGAGTACATCTTCGTTCGGAAAGATCTCTTCACCCGTTAAGTGGAGTGCGCTTCGCTAAGAAAAGCAAACACAAAAAGCATAATAAAGGAATTATACGAGAGAGTTATCTTACGCTTTGGCACCCCGGAAATCTTCCTGTCAGATAACGGTACAGAATTCAAAAATAAAGCCGTAGATCAATACCTGACGGAGCGAGCGATATGCCACTCGAAACCCCGCCATACCATCCACAGGCTAACCCAGTGGAGTCGTCTAACCGCACTTTGAAGACGATGATAACGTCATACGCTACGGATAACCACCGCACATGGGACGAGAATCTTCCAGAGTTGATGTTCGCCTTAAACGCGGCAACACAATGTTCAACTGCAGCCAGCCCAGCGCTGCGCAACTATGGCAGACAACCGATGCCCCCAGGTACTTGACGGCGGAAACAGGACATGGTAGCACCCGAGAAACTTGAAAAATCCGGAGTAGAGGCATGGCAGAAAAGGATGGACGGCCTGCAAGAAACTTTGAACAAAGTCGCTAGCTACAGTCAAGAAGCACAGATGCAGCAGAAGAGTGCCTACATTCAAATCAGGGGATCAAGTTTGGAAAAAGAAACGGATCCTATCGTCAGCCGCACAGGGCATACCGACAAAATTGGCCCCCAAGTACACCGGCCCATACCTTATCACGGCAGTTAGAGACTCGAACTGCTACCAGATCACCGACACCGAAGGTCATCTAGACGACAACATCCACGCGAAAGATCTGAAACAATACATCGAGGGAGAAGACCCAGAAGAAGACAACGACGATGAAACTCTACTACCGAGGGAAGAATAGGCGATGAGCGATCCGCCAACTACGTGCGAAGCGTACCTAAAGCTGATCTCTGGTATTGCGAACGTCCCCTGCGAGGAGCAAGCGTTCCCGCCTCAACCGGTTGAGGCAACAAAACAATATCCAACGAACCCTGAGCAGCTCACAGCACCACGCAAAGGAGGCGGCCCCCAGGGACGAAAAGGCGCCCAGGGCAACTGAACGCGCGTTTTATCCAAGGCGGTTAAGAAACCGTGCGCCGCATCAGGAAAAATGTGGCGAATCTGAAACTACCCTTTTTGTCCCGTGTCCCAGCTAAGTGGAATGTAGGGAAGTGTGTAAATATCTACGAGTCGTGTTGGAATTTCTCCTCGCGGATAACCCTCCAGAGACTGAGTTCGCCAAGTTCTCCACGAAGGATAAGCCGGCGTGCAACTCAGCGCCGTACTCGTGAGAGTCCGACTTGGGGCACGTTTTCCTAGAGGATAAGCCGCTCCTATTAGTTACCTGCTTGTAAGCGCTGGTGACTAAGGATACCTTCTCGTCCTGGCCGTGGGTTTATATAGTCCCGAGGTACATGGAAATCGAGTATTTTCGTGGAAAACTGTACTTTGTGTAGTATGTGCCAGTGTGCGTTTATTTGGAAAGTGTGTATTTTACATTGCCGTGCGGTATTTTTCTGTGATCGTGAGTGCTTTGTGAGTCGTTCCGGGTGTTTATGTTCTTTTTAAATCGTGTATTAATTCGCTTTCTAATATAAAATGATGTTTGTGTTCAGTAGTTTCTGGGCACGCATCTTCTCGGTGTCGCCGTGACTGTGCTGTATTTGTGTTGCATTAGCTGTTTGTTGTATCCTTCGTCTATCCCTTTTTTAACTCCTTCTTTCCTAAGTGCTTTAGCATGTTTCTGATGAACTTTAATCGGTTGTAGGGACCCTGTTGGTTCCTTCACCGGTTGATGCAGTTCATGATGTTGTTTGTTGACCATCAGGTGACCTGTTAAATGACTTGCTGATAATCGCGCAAATTTGAATTTATATAATCATGGTATAAGTATGCAAGTCATTATTCATTTATTTGTATTTATAATAATATCCCGTTAATTCTTTTATTTATATTTATTTATCTTTCTAGGTGATGCGGAGGTATGACGTACCGGTTGCAAAACTTCTTCACTTGAATCACTTGAGTGTCATTTCGTGACTTCGCATACACCTCCACCCCCTCGTCCGCGCCGAGCTTAGCCAGCTGGCCTGCACTCCAGGCTAGAAAAGCCGACCGTGTTCCTGTTTTCGCGAACCTTTCTAGAGCGACCACACGAGAGGTAGCGAGCTGCTGTCTCTCAAACAGGAAAAGCCGAGAGGCAACCCTGTCGGTGTTGCTGACGAGTGTGCTGTCGGCACTTCATGGAGGTACCATTTCACAGTGACTAACGTCCCTCCGCACGTTCCGCCGTATCGAAAGATCACCGTTGCAGAGCAGCAGCAGCATCGTTCCCCCTGCCAGGGCACGTCGCCCTGGGAGGGACACACGGATAGCTATAGCTGAGCTAGCTTACAGCGAAAATTGATTGTTGCTTCCTTTTTGAAAAATACTGGATAACTTATTTATGTCATATGTTGTATGGAAAACTTATTCAATCATTTTGATAGTCGGTAGTTATCATTTTAATACTTATTGATAAAAACTATTAAATCTTGCAATGAACAGTATTAAAGATCTAAGTAGATAAATGCTTAAATTTTTATAATTAAAAAATCTTATTTTGCTAAGGTCTGAAGATTCAGAAAATTTTGGGGTCTACTTGAAGTGTAGAAAGATGCATTTAATATTTAATTTACTATGTAAATAATTAGGAGCGTAAGTAATACTTACGAAAAAAGGACAAAAATACTGTAAAATCCACAAGGAAATGAAACTTGCTTAAAATTTGACAAAGTTAAGAAAAATTAAAGATTAAACTAACTAAAATACTAAATAGCAAAAGAAAAATATTTATTCGAGCATTTGTTTAAAATATTAAGAAGCATGTGTATGTGCTATTAAAATTCAACTAGAGCAAACATCTAGCTCTGATTCCTACGTCAGAAGTTTTCGAGTTGATTGTTTTAAAGCAATAAAAAAATATTTGATCAAGACTGTGTTTTTAAGAGGATTTCTTAACTCGTCTAAAAAGTCATCATAAATGCCTTTGATAAGGCGATACAGACCAGAAATCGCTAAAAAGCAGTTTTTTGCCTTTTTAAATATGGCGCATCATCTAGGAAAATCTGAAAAAATTCAAGAATAATAAAATACACTAAAAACCATCAAAATTAGCTATCGTTAGAAAAATTAGAGAAATATTTAAAATAAAAAAAGAATTTTTAGTTTGCGTAATGTAGCCCAAAAATTCTGAAATAATTCTACATGTTGTGTGAAGTGGTCAACTATGTCTGTGAATTCTTTTAAATTTTTTAAGCTACCAAAGCCCTTGAAAAAAATATTACATAAAAAACACGTTTTTGATGGGTGCGACGAGGGGGTGGGGAGTGGGGGCCAAATATCTGATAAAAGCTTTTTTTTATCTCTCGAAACATAATAGATATGGAAAAAAAAGATTTTGTAGATGTAGGGATTTTTAGTCAAATGCCTATTTTATAAAAATATATGAGAAATCATTGTTGAAACCTTTATTGCAAGGCTAATATACATTGTAAAAAATATCACAAAAAAGATAGTAAATATATAGAAAATAAGTTTTTATTTGCATTTTTGAACGAGTAAATAGCACTTTTAATTCAAAAGGTATAAGCAATGGTAATTAAGTTAAATTTTGAGCCTTAAAATTTAGCGATTATTTCAATTGAAAAATATATCCAAAATTAACTTGATGTTCGATCGTTCATAACTTTAGAACAAAAATTTCTAATAGCTTGTTTAAAAATGCAAATAAAAGTTTATTATCGCTACTATTGATATCTTTCTTGTAATATTCTCTACGATATATAATTGGCCTTGCAATAAAGATTTTAAGACAACTATGATTAGAATTTTTTTTGATAAAATGGGCATTAACTCAGGCCCCAGGGCCCATTTGACTAAATTTCTATACACTTATCTCATATTTTCGATCAAATAATATATCTGTAAAGATTCATAAAAATCGGTTTCCCGAACTCCTAGGGTTCCCTTTGTGAGTCGCAGGAAATTTTAAAATACCTATATACTATCACTTACATTCCGTTACACGTATGTATTGTTAATTTATATTCGATGCATATAAGCACGGATCTATCGTCTTTAATAATTGCTATGGTGGACATAGTTCATTTGCGTGTCCCAACCCACTTTAAAAGCCCTATATTTCTCAATCGTTTCAGATCCACTTCTACTTTACTTTTTAAAGTGAATCATTTTGTCGAGGCTTAAATATAAGTGTTTTGCTTTAGATCTAATTGATAGTATCTCCGTTCAAAAAGCCTGTAGCAAAACCAAATAACTTTGAAAATTCTTTTGCATCTTTCTCTTATGACCTCTTAGTATGAAGGTCTATGTGGTTCACATTAAAAAATCGCCAGGCCAAGTCGAACAGATTGACTTTCTGCATTTACCTTGCATTATCAAAGAATTTGATATAAATCTTTGATTTTCAAACTATACATTTTATACATTTGACTCCGGTGATATGCTTAGAAACAATTAAGCTCTAGAAATTTTTAAAACTGGAAAAATTTTAATTATTGCATCATCCAAAATTATTGTTTAATATGAGCTGCAGTCTATTTTTTAATTTTCTTTCCGGTTTTTTTGGATTTAATAAGTAACTCGTTTCGTTTATGTTATCACTTGATGGCAGATGAGGATATTCATACGTCTTATCTTCTTGCCAGACGCCGCCTGACCGAACGTTGCTTTCCTCTTTTCGTACTTCCTTTAAGTGCTCTGGTTTTAGACCATTAATTTAGTGCGCTATTTGCATGTGTCTTTGTCGATTACATCGTCGGTATATCTTAAATCTGTGTATACAGTACTTGTCAATGTACCCAGCAATGACACAGCTATAACAGATTATTGAGTCACATGAATCGGAAAAAAAACATAAAGTAGTTTTTTATGCTATTTATAACACATTCATTTTAAGAATTTTTTTATTTTTCGAAAATACTGCAAAACGTCCGTAATAGAATGACAGATACAAACACTCTAAATTAGTGTTAAAGCGTTTCTTAGATCAGTTAAGGAGGTCCACTTGCTGCCGTTGTAACAATAGGTTTACTGCGCTCCACCGTGTCTCTCTAGCCTTTTTATACCAATACGTATTTGTTAGATTTTAAAAGGGACTCACTTGCTTAACCCATCGCACTAACACATGGAGCGGGATTCTAACTGTATACACAAATACTTGTATACGCTGTTAAAAGCCGAAATGTGCCGACGCCGCTTCTTTATCTAACCTAAAGACTACACGGAAAGAAGTTTAGGCGAACACAAACCAAAAGGTGAACTTCTTTTTTTATTTTTATTCAACATTTCTATTGTAATTTTCTATCAGATACTAGTTCTTTTTAAAAAAATCTTATGATATTGTGACGAGTGTACATGAGATAGACCTTCCCAGCGGTCGATGGAACCTTCGGTTCAACGCAGCGACAGGTGCGCTCACCTACGCGGCTCCTCAGGTGAGTTCTTTATTTTCCGTGCCCGTGTACATTACGTCTGAGCGAAACTCCTCCGTGGTAGAGTCTCACTCTCCGAAGTGAGGGGGGGATGTGACGAGTATCTCATATACACTCGTCACTAATTCAAATATTCGCGCTCACCGCGCAGTGCAACCCGTAAGCACTATGCGGCGCCAACCACGTTAATCATAGCGGCGCGCGCACGCTCCGAGGCGCACACATACAGTGGCCGCTCGGCGGTTCGTCGCCCCACCGCGCCGACTACTCCCACCGCTCCGGCCGGCCTCTATAAGGCAGAGCGCAGCACGGACTCAGCAGTCTCTCGGAGACAGACGCCTCAGGCTCACCTGTGGAGAACTCTCTCGCTCAGGCTCTCCTGTGCAAGAACTCCTCGGGTTACCCCTATATATGCTGAGGCTCTCCTCAGTCGCGGATTACCGTCGAGCATATGTATGTGATGAGGCTTCCCTCACACATGGACCCCCCCGAAACACCTGAGGCTCTCCTCAGCCGGCATCCTCCGCGTGTCCGTTGGGCTCCCCCAACCCGTCTTACGCGTCCACTAGGGGCCGCCCTAGTAAACGGTAACGCGTAACCAGGTGATACTGGTCCGTTTCCGTCATACGTGTGACACGTACGGTCCACGTATCTGTCCACATGGTAAAAGCCATGTTAGGTGTATATAAGATTATTGTACTGGCGAATCTAGATTAGTTTTGTGTAAGATGTATATTGCAACGTAAGGCTAGGCTAGTTCCTAGTATCCTGCGCGCGCTATATATAATTAATGATAGTTTAAGTAATACGAGTTGTATCTGGTTTTATTTCAGCAACCCGCCGTTCAACCAGCGCCACCAGGTGTCGACGAGTAGGCACCGGCCTGACCGATTATTGTTTTCTTTCCTTCTTCTGTATATAATTTAAGTATTAAGAATATAGTTTTCATTTTCATTTCACCACAATCTTTAGTATCTTTTATTTGTAATAGCATCCCCCCTCTCCACTTAGAATCCCGGGTCACTCTTGAGCTCACGGGCCGGAGAGGCTAACCGACGCAAAAGCGTTACAATATAATAAAAAACATCTCTGTTCGCATGGAAATACGTGTTAAAATTAGAAACTTTGAGGAAAGAGTTCTCGATTTCGGGCAGGTATAGCTTCTTGAAATTCCAACCTATAAATAATGCTATTTTAAACGAATAAAAGAATTTTAAATAAAATTCCTCGAAAATGAAAAGACCAGTGAATCACCTTAAGGGATATTTGTAGTCTACCTCAGCGACATGACAATATTTTGCATATTGTGATCTATATCCAAGTAAAAAAACTACTTGGATTTATGTAAAATGAAAACATCATTGCACCTCCTTGAATCACAATATATCATTTTGCAAAGTTTCAGACCAATATTTAAACACCAAATTTCAAGTATCAACGAATGATCCGAAAACTTTATCGAAATACCATTTTCAATAGTCTTTAAGTATTTGGTTGGAAAATTGCGAAATAGTAGATTATGAGTCAAGAAAGTGCAATGAAGTCTTTGTTTTTTTACAAATCCAAGTAGTTCTTTTACTTTACTGCAAATACTGTAAGTACGGCAATGTAGACTATCCTATCCCCTTAAGGACGTTCTCTCCCTGCCGTAGTGCTCAACTCGGTAGTAAATTAGAAAATTTGTTGTCTAAGATATTACACAGCGTTATCTAATGTGAAAACCTCGAAATTCATAATATTAAAGTTCAGAATGTCGATCGAAAGAAAGATAGATAGAAATAAGACCCAAAAGTTGAAAGAGAGTGAAATACTACGCACCTATATAGATATACTATAGGCTAGGATTAAAACTTTGGACTGTTGTATCTTTAAAAAAAGCACCGTTTGCCCTATTCAGCTTTTCTCCTCACGATTCGTATTATTATTTTACATTATGTGCTAGTTTTTCAAAAAAATTCGAAGAAAACTTGATTTGCAATTGAACGAAACGTCTCTGGTCATAGGTTCTCAGTATACTTTCAATGTTAAAGTATGCAATTTCGAGGCTCAATATCTCCAAATTTCATGCCGCTTGCGGGTTCCAGATTTTAACCACATATAAAGTATACTTAAAGTAACAAATAGAAAAAATTTTAGACATATTCGAAGAAATAAGATTTTGGAGAGAACTACCTTAATGAAAATGAAAATTGCATAAAATTTAAATGATTGTAATTCTATTAAGGGAATGTTACTGATCTATTTTATGCTAATTGTTATACATTTTTTTCAGTTATTATAGAGAAGAGCGTTAGGGAAATGTTGTATAATATTATTTAACTATTTCTTAAAACAGTCTAACTCTCGTTTGGTAGTGTTTACTATTTAAAAAAAAAAATTTCTCGGTGTTTAAAAGTCGTAGACTAATGTTTTTCTTTTAAATTTGTAGAAGAATTCAAGCTTCTAGAATATGTCGTCAATATTGAACTATCTTAAAATTTGACTAGTTGTATAGCTTTCTGTGACTTAAAAAATTTAAAAATCGCCAAAAAATGTTTTTTTTTGTTAAAAAATTCAAAATTTTATTACAGTCAGGAGTTGCAAATCATTTCACGAGTACGTAAAAAAATCAGTGCCATTTGACTCTCATGTTTGAAGAAATTACCACCTAAAGTTTTTTGCGAAATAGTTGTTCATAAGAAATATTATCATCCGAAAGAATAAAAATTTTAACCATATATTATTGAATAGTTAAGCTAACTTTTTGTAAATTTGTTGCTTTCCTAAAGTGGTATATAAATTTATGGCGTAAAGTCGAAGTGTTTTTTTACAATTTGCATAAAAACTAATAAATATTCTTAAATTTAATATATCTCATTTTATTCGTCTTGAAAAAACTCATCAATTTATTCACAAAGTTTTTTTGCTCAGCTCAACAGAAGCTGAGATAATTGCAAAAAACTGTTAAATTTTTCAATTTTTAATGTTTACGCATTTGTTAAACAATGTTCCGATGAATTTACATTGTCCTAAAGTTGATATTCGTAATCTGCGCCCGCGAATTAATAAATAGGCAGCGAAATATTGACGGCGAAATAAAAACGGCTTTTTTTCCTGGCGCCTGGACTATTTAGACAAATTTTGTTCGCGTAAGAACGAACCGTTCCGTCCGAGCCACGCGAACATAGCTGCTCGGAGCTTATTTATGATCTTACGATCTGAACATAGCCGAATCGAGTCTTTCTGATAGTCTATTATATATTAGATATTAACTAAAAAAATTATTTACATTAATTTAAGCGATGTTTATATCTGAAGGGCACACTACTATTTTTTACTTCTCGAATAATTTATTTCACTTCGATTTCTATAAATTTGTGTTAAGCCAAACCTTCTCAGGTTTTATTAGATTATATTATTATTTTTTTATCTCAAATTAAGGGTTTATTTATCTCAAGTGTATATTTTCCTGGCCTTATTCTGAGGAGTATTAACAGACACCTAGGATCTCCATCCTGGAGGTAAGTATCTATAGCCAAAAAAATTTCCCAATCTCGACAACGTCTTATGGGCGACTGGCTTGCTCTTTCGAGTGTAAAGCTTGAGAGAAAGTTAAGCATGTTGGAATTTAATTAATGAAAAAACAATCATTGCAATTATCAAAAAATCATTTTTAGTTCAATTACACATTGAATGAAAAGACACGGTGCACCCCTTTGCAAGATAAGCAACGTTCGACACGTACTACTTAAATGAGTATCCGTGAAAAAATCCAGAAATCAAATCAAATATAAATGGTCTTATTATTTGATCTTATCTAAATATATGTGTTTCTGTTTACTTATAAAATTTTGTATTTCACTCCTCTCCAGAGTACCCTGAAACAAATTTAGAGGATACGCTAATCTACCACTATGCGATGGCGCCACTGTGAGTTTCGGCAACAATTCTCTGTTTATCTAGCACTGAGTACCCAAATTTTTTTTAGTCGTGCAAAACAGCGATGGCTCGTTTAGAGAGTACTCATTCCCTTTCCTGAGAGAATCAGTGCCCAAACCATCGGAGCGACTGCTTGTCTTTTGTTTTACTTAAAAAGGTGAACTAGAGCCCAATATTTCTTTCAGTGTATTACATAATATTAATAATTTATGCAAAATTAAAATTCAGGTTTTTTTACGTTTTTTCGTACGTGTAAATACGATATTAATAACTTGATTAGTTACAGGATTTATCACAGTTTATGTATTTATACAGTGTATTTCTTTCACTGACGGATTTCCATGATTTTCATGCCATTCTTAATTTTAGAGATATAAGTTTCGAACACCTACACTTTCTTAAACCCAATGAGAGTTAAACGATTTTATAAAAAACTTACGTATAGATCACGACTACACACAGCTTAATATTTATTCTGTTTAGGCATTCCATATTCAAAAAAGTGCCGTCAGAGTTCGAACCACATAACTGGTTTCAATCCTGCAGTCTGTTTTACGTTTTTCTTACCGAACGAGATGCAGTTCGAAGGTGTTACTTCAGCTGAACTGTGGTTCTACAAGCAGGAGGACAAGAACGACGACTTTAATCAAACGTTCGTCCTCTCAGAATTGGATCACTGGGATCAGCGTGGCAGCTTCGAGAAGAATACAATAATGGCTATATTCGAAACTACAATTAAAGGTTAGGATTTCCTTCCTTTTCTTCTCAGCTTCTTCAACTATTATTGCCCTTAATTTTTGTGAGGTTTGATTTCTATTGTTTTATATATATAATAAGCTTAAAATAATGAGTTGGTAAGAGAAAACCGCTGCTAATTCATTGGCACTTACTTTTCCTTATTTTAATCATTCGTTCCAATACATATATATATTGTTACGTCCGGAAGGGACGTAAAATAATTATATATTAATTAATATTATAATATATAGTGGTACGGTTATCGTCTCAATTGGATAACTTTAGTATCCAATTGTTTAACGTAAGGTTGGGTTAGAATTTGATGTTTCAGAGACTCTTATACAGTTTAAACGTTGATCGTTTATTAGAGATTATACCCAAGAGAGATCGCGTTTACTTGACGTGTCTGACTACTCGAGGGACTCGGACTGTGATCGGCTCAATCGGCTCGATCTGTCTCTGATTGAAACTCAAAAATGGACTGACTAAAGTGTTTCTCTGGATCAGGCAGGATACCTCGGTTCCTGCCGAAAACCCAGAGAGGTGGTAAAGATAAGTGTGTCAGGAATCCGTCGAGTAATGGCAGATCAGCGCGTGAAGCAATCAGCTGCGCTTAGTAGCTGAGCTGAATGCCTGACGCGCGAAAAATATGGTATTTAGA
>UELU01147256.1:4311-15352 GCA_900490025.1 Megastigmus dorsalis
GGGGGGGGGGGAGGAGGGAGTTATAGGAGGATGACGACTAAGTTTAATGACGAATTAAAGTTTTGCCAAGAAAATTTCCTCTAATCGTCTCGTTTAACGCGCCCCAGAGGACAGGAACCGTTGCAGCCGCGTGGCTCTGCGGTTAGTTTGTTCCCCTGATTTCATTATACGCATAAGTCGCTGCTCCTCCCTTCTTTTCGCGAGATCATCGCGCACAGATATAAAGTAGATTTAGACCCGATCTACGTACCTCCTTATCTAATATGTTGCAACGGTCGTGAATGATGACCCAGCCCATTCTCCAACCAGGTACTAAAAACCTGAAACCATATCGTATTAATACTTATATTAATAATAATACTTATTGTCGCTTAAATCGCTGAACTTTCAATCGTGTTTTATTATTGCTCCAATTTTATTAATATACAAAATAAAACGAATATTATCTGTGCAATTTATTAGTCAAATTCAGCTCTTGATGTATTGTCATCTATCCAGACTTACAGGTATTTTATTGCCACAAATGTTTAAAAATTATTTTTACCCAAACAAAAAAATTAAGTAAATTTAACAAACGATACTAATTCTGACGAGAAAGATTTAAATATAATTAAAAGTATTCTAAGCTATTAAATAATTTAATCGTCTTCTACAATTAGTAAATAATATAGAATATATGCACAGTGATTTTTACGTTTTATTTTTCCTGGTAAAATTAACAATTTATCAAGTGAAAACAATCGAGGCTGCAATTATTTCCAAATGTTTTCCACTATATACTTTATTATCGATCGCACTACTCCAGCTTCTGGAGATATTGGATCTCTATTGTAGATATCTATTGGAGATTTGAAAATTCAAGACAAACGAGATTCTAATACTTCTTGTATAGCTCTGAATAAATGATGCTACCTTTTTGTCAGTCCACTGCAAGATAGAATAGGAACTTCGGTCGATAAAGACGCTAACGAGTAGAACGTCCGCCCAGGAAATACCTGTTTCAAACAAACGATAAATCAGATTTATTTGACAATGCGATAATAGTCATCGCGCGAATCGAATCACCATTACGCGCATTCAAACCACCGCGGCATTGAATAAGCCGAGTCTTAAAGCGTCGCTTCTGCTACTATATAAAACTCTTCTTTTTGTTCTCTCATTGTCGCGCTCCAAGAAAAAGTTTGGCACTCCCGACGATCGATTGTGCGCATTGTAATTGATTTCCGTCCCCGTAGCGCGACTGACTGCACGAAATTGCGAAAATGTGAGTCGTCAGTCCGTGACTGATTACGCTTAACCGTTTCCTCGATCCTTTGAGGCTCTATAAACCAGTCTGCCACGATAACGGGTCGAATCGATAGGGGTAAAAGGTTAACGTACCATTAATGCACATTTCTCGCCGACCAAAATGAATTATGTATCCGCATAATTGGCCTTTCCCAAAATATTGCGGCCCGACTATTAATACCCTTCGCTTTTCATTTACAAAATTGTGAAAAATAAGAGATGAACCGGCTATCAAGCTACGCGGTCTACTCATTTAATTTAAAACCATCGAGGAAAACTTTTGATATTATGGAAATTTCTCGCTTTCGCATACGTACTAGCAATTAATATTAAATTTTCGTACAATACTAAACGATTATTGTACTGCACTCATTATTTTCCGATCGGATCCTGAATAATAAGTAATAACTAAATAAATACCAGATGATATATAATTTATAGACAAAAGTGCACCTTTATTCGGGATTTGCATAATTGAAATTTTTTTTAAGTAATACGAATTATTTACTTTTCGATCGGTAAAATGCAGGGCAAGAAATTAAAAATTTTAATTGACTTTAGTACCCCCTTAAATTACGATTTTAAGTTTTTGTTTCATTGTTTTTCACAAAAACTTCCGAGAAGTAAAGTCTCGATCATCGTCTTTAAAATATTTGTATTTTTGCTTGATTTTGTGCCTATATCGTACTTCAGTTTTTGAAAAGAAGGGCCAGCTACGATTATCGCAGTTTTTATAATCAAAAACTGTAAGTTAATATAGGTCCTTATTAATTATAAAAAAAGTATTAAAATACTATAATTACGATGTATAATAATAATATAATAACCATTACTTTTTTATAGTGAATTCCGAAGACACACAAATAGAGACAAAACTAAATTTTCTCATTCTGATTAAAAACCTACAGTGCATGAAAACTGCCAAATAATATAGTTAGTTCTGATCATGTAAAATACGGAGATAGAATATATTTTTGAATTTATCAATATGAAAATGTTTTTATAAGGCCATATGATAAGGACAGGTCTATTCTAAAATTACGAACGTTCATTCACATATGCAAATCGGTTGAAAATTACAAAATCATCGGATAAGGAAGCTCGAGACGTTACCATGTGCTCGTAGATCTCGTCAGCAATGATAGGAACGTAATACTTGGCGGCGACGTCTAATATATCCAGTAGATGCTCACGACTGAATACTGAGCCGCAGGGATTGGAGGGATTGTTAATGAGTATGGCCGCCGTGGATTCGTCGATCTGCGCCTCCAAGTCGTCCAAATCGATTTCCCAGCCGAGCTCCGGCTGAACAGATAATTAATATTAATACTCGAGGCCTTTCTCTCCATGCCAATGAGACGGTGCGGCGCGCCTCGACGTCTGCGGGCCCCGGCCTTTATCCTGCAGCTCCCGCGAGATAGGGTGCGAAAGAGAAGTTCAGCTCTCTCTCTCTCTCACTCTCACTCTCTGTTAGACTCCTGGCAGGAAACGCCAGCAATCGTAGCGACGCCGAGGCTATACCGCCAAGACTTGTGCCGCGCTCTTATGCATGATGTAAGAGGGTAGATGCGAGAGGGAGAGAGGGAAGAATCTCGTTTGTGTCTCGCAGGACGGAACAATGGGGCTTCGAGCCGCGTTGATTGGCTTATATTATATACTCACGCGAAGATTGTAGGACCTGACGGTGATGCCTAGTCCCTCGGCGAGAGTTCGGTAAATCGAAAAGCCCGGACGCGGTATGAGGATGTTTTGACCCTCGCGGGCCAGTGCCGTGATGCAGAGGTCGAGGGCGCAGGAACAGCCGCTGCACAGCACCACGTCCTGCAAAAACATTTATACATTCGTTCAGGGACGCTCAGCGGCTCACCGGCTGCTGACGCTCTCGCGAGAGCCTCTGTATATGTATATACATGTACTCCCCACTGAATTGTTTTTAAGCGCTTTTTATATCTATGCAGCTTGATCGCCAAGCGGCCGGTCTCATTTTTTCGCTCTACTCTCTCTGTCTTTCCCTTTTAACAAGTCCGACTAGTTTCTCAACGAGTTTAACTTTCTACGCTGTAGTCAAAGTTCTTTTATATTGCCTCTGAAAATTTCAAGCTGCAGCTCTTGGATTATTTGTCACCTCGAAATGCTTCGTTCGAGATGCGCTGGGCTTTTAATGGCTTTTGCGCAATCGCGTCGTTCTTTGAAAACAGAATTTTATCAGCAGTGCGAAACTTTGTAGTCCTGTTTACAGGATAAGCAGTTTTATTTCAATAATGATACGTTTCTGACGAGATTCTAATATTTAATTGCATAAACCTTTGTTGTCAAGTGGGATTAAAAATCAATTATACGACAATCTTTTCTTATAGTTATATCCCAGTATACACAAGATATCTTTGAGATATCGTTATTTCATCTTCCTCGTGATTCTTTAAGATACTACCAAAAGCGAACAGTATTGACTCTCATTGAGAATAACTTATTAATTTTATCTTCTAGATACATTAATATACACTTTATTTTTTTATTGACTTGAAAAAGGTAGCTTTAAGAGGATGTTTTTTAAAAAATTCTGTATACTGAAATTAATTCCCCTTAAATCTCTTTTAGACATCGTTACAAAGTCTGAAAATTATCATTTATTTAGTAAAAAGATTTTGTACAATTAAAGAAAATGTATATGGATCCAATTTACTGATCATGTGTTATTTATATTTTAATTTAATTAATAAAAACTTTAATAAACATCTTGTGTATTAATTGCTAAATTAGCTACATCGTCCTAAAACATTAGAATTAAATGAAATATCCTTTTTTAATTAATGTATTATAAAATAATTTATTATATGTAGAAAATAAACTTAAGTTCTATAAGGAATCTGAAACAACTTATAGGATCCTTATCACATGAATACTTATTAAAGATTTGATTCATAACAAGTATTTCTATAGGTGGATGGATAGCACGTCTGCCTGGCAATGCAAAGGATTCTGGTTCGAGTCCAGATATATGTCGTCGCAAATAAAAAAACATAAAGGAACTCTTTCAGATGTTTTAATTAATGATTTCAGAATTTAAGAAAATAAAATATGTTGATTCAATTATTAGGACCATCGATGGATCACAGTTATTAATGGAACTATTTTTTTTACATTGTGCTGTATAACAACTTTAATTTATACAAATTATGCTGATTTGCTGTTAAAGATTATATTTTATTATATTTATCTTAATTACTATCTTAAAGTTATCTTTTTCATGTCTCCTATTTTTTATCATTAAGAGCTCTCGACGATATCTTAAAAAGCTATTTTGGATGGTAATTGCTCAGCCTTGAAGCATCTTTAAATCCTCTTACAGGATATCATTAGAGATAATATATTTTATCTCTATCAAGTTATCCTAAAAAGCTCTTTAAGATATCTTTATGTTTACTAGGAGGATGGTCATAATAGTACACCCCCTTAATACATTTAATCAATGTTTTATCTGTCAGACGGAATATCGTTGCTGGACATAATTACGGTTAAATAAATGAATGAAAATTCACTAATCGGTTTTTGTTTATACATTGGAATTCTTTTGATTTTAAAATATTAAATATATCGAATAAGTTATTAACAAGAATCAACGGACATTTATTTGGACTAACATGCACATGTATATTAAACTTAAACTTGACAAACTAACATTGCTGTATCACAATCTGATATTGAACTACTGTAAAAGTTCTCTCAGCCGGAGAAGAAGTTTGAAAGAATTTTTTCGTTTGTTTTAACCCCTGCAATTTCGAGGACTATTAAGAGCAAAGCTCGCGTAAGGGGTGGCAGTTCCAAGTGGCCTGACTGTGCGTGCCTCGTTAGCGGCCGCGTCTAAAGGAGACGAAATATTCGTAAAGCCTTCATCCTTTACGCCGCGTTGATTACCCGTCTCGCTATAAGAAAAACATAATAATGCTCGCTTTAAAACTTTCAAATCCGTTATTATTTCGAATCTATTGTAATATTTTTTGCGCACTTAAGATATTTGCAACCAAATAGATTTTCATATTGTCTATAAGTTTAGAAAATTAGCTCTTATATAAGAATGAAAAAGGTAAATGCAATCATAGCTACTTACTTTGGGATCCACCTGTACATATTCATTTGAACTGTATTCCGCTACTGCTCGCCTCGACTCTTCGTATCCTAGAGTAACGACAATACATGATCATTACATTAGAATTAAATCCCCTAAATTGACGAAACTCTCATGGCAAGGTAGGAATACTAATTTTAAACTCCCGATTGACCAAGTGAAGGTTTCTCATTTGTATAAAAGTGAAGTGCTCTCCCTATATTTAGTTGTCACTTACCGGTGCTGGGCGCATAACCGTTGTACAATTGAGACTCGACGCTCTCTTGTACAGCTTCGATCACCTCCCTGGCCGGCTTCAAATTTCCAAAGGTCGTGGGGTCACCTTAAAAACACAATTCCCATTTATAACTTTATTCGATACTATAGCTTGTGCAATTTAACCTTTTTTTATAAATCAAGATATTTTTCGTACAGTTTCATGTGATTGTTTCTTTATCGATCCCCTCAAATAAAATAGCATTTGATTATTTTTACTTGAACCAAAGTACATTCCTACAGACTTAATTATTCTCTTGGGGACTACAATTAATTTATTTGGCATTTCGACAACTATAATGATATTAAATTTACAAAATAAATTTAATTTACGTTTTTCTATTAATTAGCGCTCCATACTCAATGAGCTTTATTATATATGTCTTTTATCGTAGATGGAGTTTCTGTCTGCCGAAAAACCAATAAGCATAAAGATAATACTGTAACTTCACTCCCTTTTATACAGAGTATTTTTTTATTTATATTCCGTTTGATATTCCTTCAGTCTGCTTGCAAACTATAGTTTTAAATATTAATAGCAAATTCTGTTTGACTAAAGAATATCAATAAAGTAATTTCAAATTATATCAACTGCCTATCCATTCTATCGAATAACCAGCACTTCTTTTTATAATTATAAAAAGATGTGCTGGTTACAAGTCTTGAATGATTTTAACAAGAGGTTTTAAATAGTGTTAAGCTATATATGTCAATAACTCTATGCAAAAATATATCAAGCGTTTTTAATGATCGATTATCGAATGTACACATATCATTAATATATTTCTCAGATAGATCATCCGTATTCAAATCTAAATGAGCAAAATTTTAAATATGTTATGAGCAGCGCCAAATCCGTGTTGGATTTACATGAAACTATTTTGAATAATTATGACTAACCAGTAGCAAGATGTATTACTGACTGAAAGTTCTAGTTGCTAGGCAGATTCAACCAATCGTAATCTAGGCAAGTGTCCAGACACTGGGATATCCAATAACTAGTATGTGCTTTTACGTTTCCCTTTTTACTTATTTCCTTGCGAAAATCGATGGATGGCTTTTGTTTCACAATTTATGAAATTAGTAAATACCTAACTGTGTATAAGATTGTGATTGACGCACACGACGTAAATTATTCAAGACATCGAAATGACTTGTATCTGTTGTTTTATTCAACGCATTAAATACACAAAAAGGGCTACTTTGCTATTTGTAAGGTAAATGGATCAAAGAGTAACAATGCACGAGCACCTAACCAATGGCTCCCTATATTAGTTTGTATTTATTGTAATTTTGTTTTTAATCGAATAAAAATTAAGAAAAAATAAACGCTAATATTCAACTAATATATTTTAAATTTCTTCTACCGATAAATACAAATTTGTATTGCAAAATAAATATTTTATGTAGGACTTATAGTTTACATGAACAAATTTCTATGTTCTTAATCCCAATATCTATGAAAAGTGCTTTTTATTTTAATGATATGTATACTTTTTCCGATCATTTTTAGGGTTAGAAATACTCTTAACAAAAGTAAATGACATAAGTAGGTGAAAATATATTTTTTTCTCGAAATAAATGTATGAAAAATACTCAATTGCCGAATACTTAACCACGCTACATAAATTTCGTTTTTTTTAATTTATTTACCTACAAAATTTGTTTTTCTCTACACAATTAAGAATGTTATAGCACTTATGTGTCATATTTTTATTACAATTGATATGTATTTTGGATATTACAATCAACTACATTATGGATATTATGTACCTACGAATTAAGGTTACCAAAATACAGCAGTTGCGACTCGGGTTATGTATCATAGGTTTATTATCATTACAATAATTTTATGTATTATTTTAAGTATACGTATATACATATACTTCATAATATTTACCTGATATAATTGTCTTTCAGGTTATGCGAATACTGCAACATTACATTTTTTATGGAAAATATTAACTTTTAAAAGGAGTAGAATAAAGAAATAGTTTAGGTAAGTATATTAAATATATTAAGCATCATGTTAATATTTAACTTTAAATTGATTTATCGATCCTTTATATGTTTTTAGAGTTTACGCGCAGGATCCTGGAGGAACTATTGGATGGATTTGGACATATGAGGTCTTAAAATGTTTGTAATAACATACTGTAGGACCTAACGCTATTTATATTAACCAAAATGCCAATTAACATGTAAGTAGCATTGTAAATATGAAAAAAAGTAGAAATTCAAGATTTTTTTTTTGCTTACCGAGCAATATTTTTTTTCAGAAAATTCTGAATCTTATTTCTTGCCTATATAAATAACGTTAGGTCCTCAAGTAGTCTTTTACAAACATTTTGAGACATTATAGAGCAAAATCCATCATATGGTTTGGTCAGGATCCTGCGCGTGGCCAGAATATGTTGATGAAGTAATATTAGCAAGTTCCCATAAAATTATTTGATATTTCATATTAAAATTGGCATAAATTATAGACAATATATATATATATATATTGTATTAAATGTAATTAATGCATTGATTTTTTTATTTCAGGTGAATATAGGAAAATACAGCCTATAGGGATAAAACCCCCTTAAAAACAAAATTGGTGATGGTTATAATCCATAACTTTATGTAAGTTGAGTTACAATTATCTTATTAATTATTGCTATAGTTTTTATCAAAATGAATTAATAATGTAGATCGCAATAGTAGTAATTTTTTATTTTACAAGTTTCTGATGTAATTAAGGCAGTTTGTGCTTCCTTAGAACAACAAAATATCAAAACTATACAGGTACTATAAGCATAACGATCTTCTGTACAAGTATCGTACCCGTTCGCATGTACAGCTCAACAATACAACTTAGTGAACTAAGTAGATTAAAGTTTTATCAAGGATTATGATTAAGCACATTCAAAAAATGTGAATAATCTAGCACATGAAATCCTTAAGAAAATATTTAAATATAGATATTAAAACAAAAGACAGCTCGACATTGTTGACTCAGTTTACAATGGCTCTGTCTCAAATGTCAGTTTCGAAAAAATCTCGAGAACGATGTTTTCCATTCGAGGAAATTAATTTGACACGCAAGGATACTTAAAATCTTTTCTTTTTGAATCTAAGAGTAGTTTAAATTCAAAGCAAGGTTCTCTATATAATATATTTATGCATTTTTTACTAATTTAGAGTTGAAAGGTAAAAGCGCGTTCACGAGATGAAACTATATGTGCCGACAATATTTCAAAGTACTGGACTAGTATTTTTATCAATAGAATAAAACGATATGTAATTTAGCATCGACGAACTCAATATAATTCCAAGTAAGAAATAGCGAGAGTACTTTGTAAATGTAACTCAACATAGATCTTTTTTCAGTCTGATAGAAGAGCGATTATGCGAAACAATGAAAGCGCGGAACTACTAGGTGTATATAGTCCGGTTTCCACCATCAATTCCAACAAAAACAAACCCCTTTTAGGTTAATTTTGCCATCATCATGAGAGAGAGAGAGAGAGAGAGAGCGAACAGATTACACGGGGTAGCAAACTTGTCGCTTATATATGCGGACTGATCTTTATTGCCGCTGAAAGCAACGCCGCAGGTACACGCGCGCTAGCGCGAATAAACTCGCCGTCCGGGGAGTAGCGGGATTTTTAATAACCGCGACATGCTACAGAGCGGCGGAGGCCGTATATATACATATATGTGTGTGTGTGTGTGTCCGTATATTCGCAGTGTGTGTATACGTAGGACTGTCGAGGTAGGTTTGGCTATACAAGCTGCACCACGTGCTCTGGTCGCGCGGCAAGATATACAGAGAGCAGGCCGAGCGGTCGTAAACGTAAAAAATCACTCGGCGAGACGGAAGTTCGTGTTTTCAAATATTCTGCGCTCGCGAGCTCGCCTCGCTGAATACACGCGTTTCAGTACTTTGGCTTTATCGTGGCGGGCCTCGCTGGAGGGGGCGAAAAAAAGAGCGCGAGCGCGCCACGCGTGTCGGCAGAAATGTTTCGCATTCAACACGGTTTCTCTCTCTCTCTCTCTCTCTCTCGCGCGCTCTTTTCCTCTCTGCCTCCCTCATTCTCTGTGTCGGGTGGCAGCCGACGATTTGCAGGGAAAAGCTGCTGTAGCAAATGACGTACAAACGCGACGAGAAAAAGTGTGAAGATGCAGCAGCTGATGATTAGATGTGCATTGATGGAGGGAACATAAATCTACATCCAGTCAATCACTTCCACGTTTTAATATCTAAACCATACAAATATTGTTTATACTGGCTTGATTTATTTCGGTTAAAAGCATATTTTTTTTCGTTTATGTACTAAAAATACTAAAATCGCTGGCCAATAAAACCAAATTAAGTCACGGATACGAAGACGAGTTTAGTAAAATGTTTACACTTCGAAAGTGAGTAAAGGCAACGTATGAAAGGAAAATATGTGGAAATGGGCCAAGTTGATTATTCCCTATTCTTATACATGGAAGTGGAAACAGACGAGTATAGAAATACACTGATTTTCAATTAGTGAAGGCCAAATCTGTTTTACATTAAATGCCTTTTGGTATTTTAAATAATGACGTAGGTTTCGCATGTTGCCCCTAGATTCTGCTATTTATAACAATCTCAATGGGCATCCTCTTAGATTAGATTAACTACCAGAGGGCTGGATTGCTAGAGATATATTATACATAAAAACTGACTACATCTATTTTTAAATCCTGTATCAAAGATAATCATATAATAACACAGGCCGACAAATTTTAAAGCCAGAGACCAGACCTAACATTTCCGAAGGATTTTGATGCGCTGAATCCGAATCCGAGCTCAAAATTGCTCCTGTACGTCAGGTTTTCAAGATATCCTAACCTAAAGGTGCAAAAAACGCGTTTTTTAGCTGTTTTTGAGGTTATGTAACCGAACACGAAACAATGTCTACCACAAAAGCTAATATGGAATTTGAAAGTACTAATCTTCCCCTTTCAAACCTACTTGGATTTATTAGGATATCCTTATTTTTCACCAAAATATTGTAATTTATATTGGATAACGGAGAAATGGCCAGACAGATTAGAGTGGACAGTTGGTCAATATAATGTTGTTTATGAAAGTCTTGTTGACGGCCGCCATATTGGATCTTCTAGGGGTTATAACAAAAAACTGACACCGGCAATAGAAATGGCATCCTCGAAAACCCCTGAGATAATATTTCGAAGAAAAAATATCGTACCGTCAGCAATAGATAATGCGTTGTATAAATCTGAACACCTCAGCGTTAATGGGTTAAAACGCTAAAATAAAAAATTTCAAATTACAATATTTTGGTGAAAAATAAAGATATCCCAAAAAATCCAAGTTGGTTTGAAAGGGGGAGA
>UELU01147257.1:0-27329 GCA_900490025.1 Megastigmus dorsalis
CACCTATACTATGGGAGCCATGCGAATTATGCGTGGCTTTGTCCCATACAGTTTTAGCGTGAGTGCCACGGGTTTTACGCGTAGCTTCACGCAACAAATGCACGAGTGCGGTGCGTTATGCGCATGGAGGTTAGCCATGCTATACACGTGCCGATTCATGTGTTCATGCGTTATTCGCGTGTTTTTTCTCTCCGTATAGGTATAGGATAATTTAAAAGAAAATACAATATAAATTCCAATTTAATGTAATAAATATTCTTACGTTATGATCTAAATTTTGTTATAGCACAATTTTTACTATCCAACATAGCAATTTTTATAGAGATACATAGTTCTTTTTGATAAACAGGATTGCCAAAATTACTCTGTGCATAGTAATATTTGTTATGAATATAAGAAAAATCTCCATAAAATGAGTATATCGCTGCTTTGGTACGCAACATAGTAATTTTTCGTATCCTTTATCTTAAACATTGCTACATCATTTTTCTATAATATATTTATTATAATATAAATACATCTCATCTAGTTCATTTATACCGTAAAACTTTTACCATGTAGAAAATCTTTTTTGTTTTATCCACGATCGAAAAACTTTACAATGAAATAAGTAACGCTTGACGTTATAAAAATTTTATATATTCTAAAATATTATTGAAAAAAGGTCATGAATCTTCATTACTGACATCGCAGATCCACATGTGATTCAGCGAATTTTTTAAACTAAAGCAATTCCTTATTTGGAGACACATTCTAGCTGTGTGAAAACCAAAATTTGTCTGGAGATAAAGAATTGTATATATTCAAAAATTTACTGAAACCTAAAATAAAAAGCTACAATGTGGGTATATACGTGATATACTTATGTATATTAGATAGGACTCTAAAATCCCTTCAAATTAGCAATATAATAATATTTATTGAAATTACATCTAATTATTACCTTTTCTCTTTCTCCTTCACAAGAGTAACATCGCAATAATGTTGATGAGCGTCTGAATGTCGATAATCCTACAAAACATTATGTTAAAAATAAGGTCTGCAATGTCTTATAATAGTCATAATTTAAAAATTAAAAAGAGAATTTTATGTATATTCGTTCGTTTGCTATTAAAATATTTTTAAAGCACGCGTATATGTACAAAGTAAATAAAGGTGGATGGTCCATATAGGACATTTTTGGCCCCAGTGAAAATGTAATCGCGTAATGTATTTTCATCTGAGGTTTCTGCCATTGCCTATTTCAATACAAAAAACGTCATCTAAGTGAACCTTTGGAGCAGGCAAAAATGTTGATTGACGCGCAGATTGACGAAATTTTTATGTACGCATCACAAATGTTTGATCGTAAAAACTTAATATCGACATAAAAACCTTTGTGAAACGTTGCTATAAAGTTTTATTACGTTGCGATAACGATTCACAAACAGTTCACATGAGACTTTAAAAAAAAAATAGTGAAAATTTAATAAAAAAAGGTTTGATTTATTGGTCTGATGCCCATAGGTAGTAATCTTTTTTCTAGATTTACGTGACCCGTTGTTTGAACATTTCCGCAACATGTTCAAAAAAAATTCTGTATTTCATATATGTGCTTGTAACGTTTCAAAAACCTTTCATAAACGGACTCTAGAACCGAATCAGAAAGTTTCACCCTTTCATCGCATGTTGCTGTTGCATCATTCCGGCAACGTTCAAGCTTACATAACTTTGTTGCAAGTGCAACGATACTGCAACGTTATGGGAACGTTCCATACTACCTGGTTCCATTTACTCACTATTAATTGACGAAATCGAATAGCTTTTATCGATGGAATAAAGTATTCCATCATTCCTGAAAGACTTCCGTCTATAATGTGAGCTGTAAAATAAGGGCTTGTGTTAAAAGCAAACATTTGTGCATATTTTCAGCAACAAATTTCTCATTTTACCTGCAGCTTTGAATTTGTTAATTTTTATTTTATACTTATTCATCTCAACATCGTAATCGTATTCCATTTTGATTTCTTTTAGTACAATTGATTGAGGGCGGTCGGCGAAAGTCAGTTGCATTGTACAATTTTCAGCTGGGCATTCTGTAACAACTACCATCACACCATTTACAAAATAGCAATAATATAAGCAGTATATTTATAAGTAAGAAGATTTTAAAAAATTGGATTAAGATTTAAGAAATTAGTAAAATCAACTCACATTGATATTGTGATGAACCAAACGACCAAAAACCTTCCGCGTCGAGTATGGAAAATATAAGTATCACCAGGCCGAACACTGAACTCATTATCGAAAAATAGAGACTTATAGAATAACTGTATAATTATTTAAACTAATAAAGTAGTTGGTGGTCAACCAGAATTTCTAAAAGTATACTACAATAATAATTATTTGAAATAAACATTAGTGTTTAAAACAGTGAGCTATTGTTTAGGCTTTAAAAATTTAATTATGAAATCGTGTTCATAAAATGCCAACTCTCAAAGTTTAAATTTTTTACATCAACTCAGGGGATATTATCGATAGATTTTATTATAGACACCTTCAAAAGATTCAGCATATTATACGATGTAACATCATACAAATTTTCAAATGCATTGTCGTCTTCTTTAATTTTAGGTCTATCAGAAAATACCCTTTGAAAAGGTCATACTAAAATCGAATTAAAAAGTGTTGCATGTAAAATATATTTGCTGTATAAATGTTATTCTAAACGTTTATTTTTTTATATTCTAAAAGTGTAATTGTTTTTCTAACTTCGTGACTCATAAATTTTGAAATCATACAACTGATCCAACTATGCGCTATAACTATTTTATCAAACAGTATTATATGTAACGTAAAATTATTTTATTTCAGTCTTAATTTTTTCAAGCGTGTTATTTCTAAACTATTCTGATTAATATCAAATAGCTTAAGATTTTAAATATAATTGCACATTTAAGTATTCTTATATTTATTGTAATTCACTATTATATTCAGCAGCATGGTACCAAGAATATTTTTAACTCATATTTTTATTTCCATAATTTATTTCAAATCATTTGTATTATGCTATGAGACTAGTCTAAGTAAGTGTGACTTTAAAATAGTTAATTTATTATTTAATTTAATTTTCTAGTTGATTTCTCTTAAGATTTGTTAAAACAACAATTTTACTTGAACACTTTTTCTCATCTTAAGTTTAATGGTGGTCAGAACCAGAAACTCGCATACTAGTCCTCAATTTATACAAAAATAAAAGAATCCCAAAGTCTATTGGTGCGCCATAGTCATTGCCAGTAAGAATATCATGCACTTCCACGTGGCAGCAGTGCAGCCACTTAACTTTTTCTTAATTCTTGTAACTCGCAATTTACGATAGAAATGGCGTCGATGACGGACGTGCGCGTAATTGATGACTAATGTGCTAAATTCTGACTCCGATTTCACCTTAGTAATAAGGGTACTAAACTACGACTAAACTAAGAAAATTTTCGATGATTTTTCAGATTGTCAATCACCTGAAGCTTTCACAGTAGTAACACGCTCAGGTGAAATTATTCGAGTTTACGACACCGAATTAATTTTTAAATACGATGAAGAAAGTTATAATATTCTTGTATCTTTAGACTTGAGTCCTATACAAAAAATTCTTACACCAAAAAGTATTGAATTTTCAGGTATGTAAATATATATGTGTATAAATGTATCGAGTCACCATGAACGACATAGACTATTATTATGATACACACATTAAAAATTTATTTTAATCATGAGATGAGTGTTTTGCATCTTTTGTGCACGATGAAATTTTATTGTTAAAATTAATATGTGATTTCATAAAAACAATGTACACAAAAGACGAAACCGTTTTCAACCGCGTTCAAGTACAATTAAGAATATCTTCCCATAGGTATCGAATACTATAGATCCACATTTCAGTGAGCTAAATTTTTTATCTAGAAGTATATTCTTTGCATTTACTCAAAGGAGGATCCCTACACTGGCCCCTATTGACATTACAAAGGAAGCCTACGAAACTTGCAGAATCATTTAAAAAGTAAAAAGATGATTAATTTATAAATCTTTTAAAAAAAGTTCTTATACTTAATATATGCGGAGGTGTACCCGAATTTCAATCAATTTTTTTCATCTCTCCGAAATTTAATATTTTTTATGCTGTAAGTGACGATGTAAATTTTGCACGTTTCCATGTAAAGACTTCATATATTTCTGATTTCGCCGGGATCCTCCTCAAAGTTTTTTGCTGAATAAAATGAGAATTTGCAATATCGGTAACCATCTTCAAATTATATGCACTTAATTAAGATCAATATAAGAATCTGATAAAATATAGCAATATCACACATATTTCAATATGCTTTTCTCAAGTATTTAATCAAAGACACTTTGATCATAAGCTTTACGATATGAGTTGTACCCTTGCCTTTATGATGAAGAATGATGCCTCTGTTTTATTTACATGATCCTAATAAATTTTCTTAAGGTTTCGTGAGATCAGAATGGGCAACAGTAGATAACAAAACTAATTTAAAAATCGATTCGATACAGAACATCCGCATTGATTATAAAAAAGTAAGTTAATGCATAAGTTGAATAAAACGACTTGATCATATTTAAATTGTATCTGATCTACGATAAATTAAATATACAATATAAAATTTCATATACAGGTTCCTCTTAATAACAAGCATAGTGACTATTTATGTAACTTACAAATTTTAGACGAGTACAGCGAAAGGTATATAAATGTTTCAATAAAACTTATTCAAAATTCGAAATAGGTAATTATGTAAGATTTGAATATATTTATTAGGAGTGGTGTATACGCTAAAATAGAGGATTTAATTTATGAATTACTGGAATCCTGCTTGCACGCCAAACTATGCAATTTTTGGCAAGATCATCTGACGCCACATTCAAATGCCCAATATGAAGGTGTTCAACTTCACAACGTCCAAGTAAATATATTAACAATACGTATATATTTAAGAGTAATCAGTTTTGATTAAACTATTTCAAAGCATCTAATTGCTATCATAACTACACTGCAATACATGTAATGCAATTTTTATTTTTTAAGCATAATATCAATGATATAGCAGATCTGGCTATTGATCATATCGTCCAAACTTACTTGAAGGAAAATTCTGCACTTCCAAATATTTCCGGAGCAATAGCTCCTTTAAATATCGCATTAAAAATAAATCTTACTAATTGGATAATACTGTAAGAACACCATTTGAATTATTGCTTACTATAGTGTATTTTAATGATTGCCATAATACATATATTGCGAGATTTTTAATATAAATTGCTTTATTGCTTATACATTCTCTTTTTTGTACAATCCACATTAAAAATTCCCGACAAATATCCGTTAAAATAATTGTTCCATATATTCTTTTTAGAAACACGCCAAAAGTCGAAAGAGTCGGTGATGTAATGCTCGATCATAAAGGTTATTTATTCTCACTGAGTATATCGCTTAGAGTTCGCCAACTAAACATTTACATTGGTGAACTGAAAGTAAGTAATTTACAACAATATAGTTATACTGTTAAGTATTTTATTTCTAATATATTTATTTATTTATGCTATAATATATACAATATAGTATATATAATGACACCATTGATTGACTCTCGATCATATACTACATGTCACAGTACTTGAGTGAAAATAAAAATTTACTATTTAAATAATAAGCTCATTATCATGTAAAGTCATCCGATTCTCATATTAATCTCGATTATTACCATATTAAATTTTGCTGTTGCTTTAATCCCTTCTGAATGGGCGCCATCAGAAATGTACTTATATAGTTACTTTATCGAAGGACTTAGATAAACTGAAGTATTTAGCTTATATTATTTATACCTATTTAATAAGCTAAAATGTAAACTTTTTTTAACATTCTTTGTATTCAAAACATTAACTTTCTGTTATAAAAAATGAAATTAAGGAGGTACAATACCATCGAAAAATGTAAAAAGATACACATATAATATCAATAGTGATTAGCTACACGGATCTAAGCATAAAGAATCTATCAAATCTTTCTATTCAAACAAAAAATCCATTTTCAAAATTGTTGATATTCATTGTATGGCAAAATATTCACCTTTTCGCACATTTTATCCAATTATTTATAAAATTTGTTTTGTATTTGGATTTACGTGCTCAAAATATATATGTACGTGTAATTTTTTAGCTATCCAAGCTGTGCGAATCGCCTTTGATGCAAATTGTGTGCGGCCTAATATCGTTTGCAAGTCGTGTAACAGCATACATCGATAGAATTTCTTTCCGTGCTAAGGTATCTGTGGATTATCATCAGAAGCCTTGTAAAGCATCGCTGGATGATCTTGACCTTTATGATTTCGGAAATATTAAACTAATAACACCCGATTTTCCGAAAGAATTTCAATACCAGAATGAATCAAGTTCCTTTATGAATCAGTATATCATTTTTGAAGCTAATTCGCTTGTAAAGACAATCGTAAGTGAGCATATGATTAAATTGGATTGTGAAAAATATAACTACGGTCCAGATAAGCATACAATATTTGAACAGCTATTTGAAACTGTCAGGCTTAATTAATATATTAACTATATTGTTAATCAGTTTTCATAAACATTGCATAGAAATACAAAGAAAATATTATTCCACTGTTGTAAGAAATTATCTATCTTAATGTAATGTGCCTCTATTATGTATAAAGTTTACAAATTGTAATTAAAATACAAAAGATTCATACTATATCTGTACATATTTAAAATATATATATTTTTTAAATTTAGCTATTTTTGAGCCAATTTAGGCCCATATTAGCTTACTTTATTGAATTACAATGTTCATATTACAAAAGGAAATAATAATATAATAGTTCGACAAATGACTTTAACCTATAAACTCAGTTTACATTTTTCTAAAAATTGATACATTCACGGGCACGCAGGAATATTCGCGGGTGAGGATATAATCATGTCTGCATTGTATCAATGAATAATTCTTTGCGATAGTCATTATATAAGTCACATCGCCACTGAACATGATCAATATCTTCAGTCAGAAAGTTGCACTTACATTTAGACTCACTTATAATTTGCACTCTGTGTAGTGACACCGCCAAATTATAATGATTAGCCCTTAATCGGTTTACAGTAGTGCCAATAGAATGCGTGAGTTTACTTCGCCCATACTAAGGAGACCTACATTCTAGATAGTACCTGTTAAAGTATTCAATACCTTTGGTTAGCCCTTGAGTTTTCAGAAGCATATCCGTTTGTTGAAACATTTTTAATTTGAAAGTCTCTTTTAGATCAGTGAATGGAATCGCGTTTACTTCAACTATATTACAGTTCGTGGCTTGTTTGGCAATGTCTGTCTGCAATTCATTTCCTATTTCAAACTTAATTGATAAGCATTAGGTCTTAGAGCAATGCATTGTAAATACTTATGCTTTGCATTAAGAATGTAAAGGTTATTTTTAACAAAAATGCTAGAAGATTTCGAACTTTGGAGCGCACTTAAGGAGTCAGTGAAAATAGCCGCACTATCTAACTTATTTTGATTAATATAATATCAAGGGCTTCGCGCAACTCAAACTTATGAATATTAGGTAATGAGCAGTACGTATCCGTCGCCGCTTGTATCCCGACGCTTGCATGTGTGAGTTCACTGGCTGCCTATGTTTGTAGCATAAGGATCGCGTTTCTTACATCGTCGCCGTCGCTTATTAGCGGACTCAGCAGGTTGGCCCAGAGTCTTCCTTCAGTTTCGCTGTCGTGCCCAGGCAAGCGTCGCTCCCCTCAAAAGCAAACGCGTGTTCCCCCGTTAAAAATAATAAATAATAATTTGTTCGTGACGGAGGTGGCGAGTGTCATCGTCGCAGACTCGTTGCCCAGGCAGTGCCGCGTCCCTAATCTCCAATCGTGGAGTACACTGGGCGCCGGTCGTGAAAGGTGCAGTTAAATGAATGAAAACAATATACTTATTCTTGTGAGGCCAAGTCAGGCCTCACATCTTTTAGTGAATCGATGCGAAATAATTAAATAAACAACCGAAACTTTATACAAGTTAAATTGTATGAAAAATAAAAAAGTGTTAACTAATTTTATGATCGCATACAGTTCAGTAAAATTTGTATTTCTCAAACAGAGCTGTATTAATTTTCTGTTACTGCAATGAAAGTTTTATAAGGTTTAACTAGCTCCCTTAAATGTGTTTTATATTCCTACTAAGCTGCAAAGCTTGCAAAAGACTAATTGTACGTGTAATTCAACCTTAATAATGTCATAACACTCAGAACTTTCTCACAGTTTTGCACTTTACTAAGTATTTTTTTGTGAGTAGCAGGAACCACTTCTTAAATAGATACGCGGTGTTGTACGTTTCTAAACTATTGAATAAACTTCAATATCTTATATTTTAATCAAACTCACTTTACCTTTATTGCCTGCGGAACGACTTCTAGAAAGTAGTGATTGAGCAGTCGACCCTTCAGCCGGCAACGCACTGCCGTGCAGTTGAAGAGCAAGAAGGAAGAAAACTCGATGAAGTGCATGGTGGCGGCAGCCGTGCTGATTTCCCTCTCTCTTGATTCTCTTCAATTTATGGCTTATCTGACAGTCTTCCCCTGTTGCCTCTCTCACCATGCCCTCAGCCTCCCCTGGGCTGCTTAGCTTATCGTGTATTTTCTATTATACGTAAATTATGCTAGGTATTATTGTATGATTTGATCTCAATTAATAAGTTTCGACAATGATTTCTATCGTAAATTTGGTTTCTATTTAAATTTCATTCTTATTATTTTAACTTAATATTTTATTTAATATAAAAATAAGTGGTCTAGACATATTAGTAAGGCGGTTGGAGGTTTTATTATCGTTTCAATTGTCATAATCATTACAATATAGATAATTTAATTTAGGTTGTTTATTTATATTGTTTCTCGTTGTTGGTCGTTTGATTTGGTTTTAGTGTCTGTATTTAATTAAATGTCTGTCGGTCTATTCGATGTATCAATGATATTTATTATAGTAACTTTAATGGTTATTATAAAAAGTATATCGTTAAATAAAGGTAAATAAATCATATTGTAGTTATAATAAATATTTAGAATATATTTTCAATAAACATTCTTTATAAGCTTATTATTCTACGGTTCTCACGCCCTCGAGTTGATCTTCTGCTAATTTTTGGCGGCTTTCTTTGAGTGAATCAGCGTGTGCATCTTCATATGGTCCATCCGTGCGAAGTTCTTGTTGCAAAACTCACAGATAAACGGCTTTTTGCCGCTGTGGTTGTAAAGGTGCCGCTTTAGGTCGACCTTGTAATTAAATTGCTTTGGACAGATCTCGCACTTGAATGGCTTTTCGCCGGTATGCCTGCGTAGATGCTCGGCGAGCTGATGCTCCAGACTAAAACGTTTTCCGCATGTTCTGCATTTGTGGTGCATGTCGCCCGAATGTTTTTTGTTTATGTGCTGCTTTAAGTGGCAGGCACTATTGAATTTCTTGTTACAATCGTTGCACTTGTGCATCCCGTCATTAAGAGACGAGTGCTGTTTTTGTTGCTGCTTCTGCTGCTTACAATTCTCTTGAATATCATTCGGCGAGATCTCCAAGTGCAGCATCTGGGGGTACTTCCACAGTATCTCAGACATTAATTTAGAAATCATGTCCTCATCTACTAAGATATCATCAGGATATATCTTCGCATCGGGACTAGGCTCCCGTTTGGGCGTGTCGAGCAGGCCCCTCGTTTCCTCACCTGAGGGACCGGGTATCAAGTTTGGGATTCTGCTTGATAACGATAGTTCCTGGCTACTCTGCTTCACCGCCTTTTTGTGCGATGTCGAGACATAATGTCTCTTGAGATGCCATGAGCTACTGAACCACTTGTTACAAGCGGTGCAGATATAAGATTTAGGTCTGCGTGCCTGGTTGCTTTTCCACGACTGATTGCCACTCAATAGTGGAGGTTTCGAGTTCTGTTGATCCATGCCGATGGGTATCGCGTGACCAGGTACAGGTTGCGAGCTCGTGATGATGGGCAATTTGGGGTTACACGGCGGCTCGACCGGTGGCATGTGCTGTTGTCCGCGCATAAACTCTTGTTGTCGGTCTTGAATGGCGTTCACATATGGGGCATTCATTTTAAAACCGATCACCCTCTCCTCCTATCCTAAATTGAGATGGAGACAAACGAAAAAGAATTTATTAAAAACAAATTTTGCTCACCTGTGCGTTTCAAGTTGCTGGTAATTGTGTCCTATTTCGCTTCTTCTACTGTTTAAGTAGACTCTCGATGCGCGATGTGTATACCTTTACAACTTGTCGTCGACTGAGTATGCAAACTACAAGGATCTCTATTTATAGGAAATAAGGGTACCTGAAATACTTAGTCAGAGCTAGGGGACGCAAAGCAGGAGAGAGCAGGAATCGGTCAAGTCATTAATTTTTCAGGTATGTAATTCTTACCTGTGATCGTGTGTTAAGGATACATATTTATTATACTGTTGATAGACATAGAACATCGTAATTTATATATAATCCATTATAGTCTTTAAGAAAGTAGTGAAATCTATAAAAAATCATTATTGTCTTATACCTAATGCAGGAAATGATGCTACCTGAACTACTTAATCAGAGATAGGGGACGCAAAGCAGGGGAGAGCATGAATCGGTCAAGTCATAAATTTTTCAGGTAGGTAATCTTTACCTGCGATCGTGTGTTAAGGATACATATTTATTATAGTGTTGATAGACATAGAACATCGTAATTTATATATAATCCATTACAGTCTTTAAGAAAGTAGTGAAATCTATAAAAATTCATTATTGTCTTATACCTAACGCAACTTTTCGATATATCTATTTTCGCTTTCCTATTTTCTATATCTTTCTCTTTACATCTATTAAACAAGTCTTCCACTATTTGACCACCCGGCCTTCTTATACTTTTTCTTTCGTTTTTTTCTAGATTAACATTTTTCCAACACATCTTTCTATCTGTCTCCCATTTTCCTTGACTTTCCTCCTTTTTTCTTTCTCTGTTTCATCCAAACACTTTTTAACCAATTCTTTATCCGACTCTCTCGCTTTTTCTTCATATGTAACTGCCCTTTTAATCGCGTTTAGGCTAGTTGACACTTTTCGTTCACAATTTATGAATGATCGAACCTCGAGTTAATTTTGGATGCATTTTTCAACTGAAATAAATGTTAAATATTAAGACCCAAGAATTAACTTATATTGTGATCTCTCATAACTTTTGAATAAAAAGTGCTATAAACTAGTTCAAAAATGCAAATGAAAGCTTATTATCTATATTTTGTTTATCTTTTATGTCACATTTTCTGCAATGTATGCTGGCCTTGCAAGAAAGGTTTTAATACAACTATGATTTCTCATATACTTTAATTAAAGGGGCATAAACTCAGACCGCAGGGCCCATTTCATCAAAATACGAGACACGAATCGGATAATTTCGATCAAAGAATGCATCTGTAAAGTTTCATCAAAATCGACTTCTCGGACTCCTTGGGCTTTCCTTGTTAGTACTTTTACCTAGAAACTCCACCACCATTCATGACGCTAATCACTGTCAGTACAATAGCTGCACAATCCTTGTACTACGGATACATGAGTCTAGTAATGATTATCCACATCAAAGCAACTATAGCCGAAACGAATATTATGACTGCATAAACCGAAAGACGGAAAACTTGATACAAGTTTAAAATATTGCTAGGAAATAAAGCTTTATCAATGACTAAGCATGCCCTCTCGTAATATATTGGCCAAGTGAAAAAAATAGATCCTGAATGATTGACACCATGCCCAGGCTTCATTTTTCCACTGATTAATGCTTCACCTTTGTCCACTCCAACATACTTGACCTTGATGGTTATCAATAAAGTATTCGAAGACATCTGCTAAAGGAACTAGATTTATAATAAAATTGTAACGGTCTTCTAAAGCTTTCAAAAATTCAACCTCTAAGCCTTTGACTTCGTCTATACGTTCAATTGCAATACCTCCTGTCGCATTGAATGTTCTTGAAGCGACGACATATTCTGTTATTGGTGGATTGTACGATAAATAGATTGGGATTTCATCTCCATGTAAATTAATTTTACAATCGTATGGTAAAAGTGTAACCATTGTATTTTTATGTATTTTAATTTTGTCAATCGTTTTTGAAGAAGAGCATACTCGAAGTGCAGAATTGTCTTTTAAATCTACTACATTTGCATTTATTAGATTATCAAAGTATTTGAATGACTTGGACTTGATCAACAGTTCATTCTGCAAACATTTACTCGAACAAATAGCTAAAATTTTACTCTCATAATTCCAGACTACATTGTTATGATCAAATAAAGCAGTAACATTTTTTAATGTTTGATCAGGTTTCATTAGAACAACGATACAGTCAAAGTAAAGCATTTTTTGGATAATTGTAACATTGTAATTTAGCTTCCCTTTACGAGTATAAGATAATATTATAAAATTCGAAGTTGTATACTTATCAATATTGAATAAATTTAATTCATGATTGCGCATTTCTTCCGGAACAATGATAACTATAGACTTGCAATTCAATGAAGAATATAAAGTTTGATCAATGACAATATCTCTACTTTTTAAAAGATTTAATAAGACGGTTTTAAATTGAAAAACAGTCAAAATAAGAAATAATTTTTGAATATAATATTGCTGCATAGTAATAGGAGTTTTTTAATTCTTTCAGTGCACAATGTACTTGTAACTCAACTAACTAGTGGTAGAAGTAGAAAATGAGAATAAGTACAGCGGAAATAAATATTATAATTAATATCGGGTTGCAGAAAAATTGAATCCTTTTATATAAATTTGAAAATTTTGAGTTTTCAATAAAGATATAGATAAGCACATGAAAAATTTTAATTTATTAAATTAATTTTTATAATTGTTTACGAGTCATCGATCGATACCCGTAGAATGCCAATGGTCGAAGTCCTTTCCCTATAATTATCTACTTTTTGAATTAATATCACACTTTTTCTTTACCATATATACTCCTGTACTAAAAACATTATATTATGCATGGAAAAGAAGAAACTGTACATTAATAAAAGAATGTAGGTAATTATATTAACAAACATAAAATTTACTAAAATATTTCACATAATAATTGTAAATACAATCTTTAATTAATAACATAAATAATTAATAACATTGTAAATATTATTAAAAAAACTGTTCTTGATCTAATTAATGTAAATTGAATAGTAATCGCTTCATACAGAAACGAATATTCTTAGATCATTGAATACAGTAATGTGAAATCGATAAAAAATGTATTATTATTAATTATTATTGTTAACGGGAGTTTCGAAATCGATAAAAAATGTATTATTATTAATTATTATTGTTAACGTGAGTTTGATTTTCAATATTTCAACATTTATCAAGTTAAGTCCAATTCTCTCTAGTCCACGCAATTGGACTCAACTTACAAGAAGTTAAAATTCTGAAAATTGAACGAAAAAAGTATGAAACTGTAAATATAGATTAATACACATATTTGTCCAACTTCTTTTTAAAAATTCTCAGGGGTATATTGAAAACGCAGGGATATTAAAATTGAAGGATATTGTATTATAGACCATCAGAAATCTCTCTGAATATTTTCACTATTAGTTACAGGACGTTTTTTATTACGAATATATTAGCTAAAAGTTATACCTTTTTTCTGAGTGCTCCTATTTGAAGTATATATAATTTCCAGCTTCCTGGCCACTCTTTGCTTAACGTCAGAGTTAAACTTTAGAATATGGTAAAAACACATACAAGACAAGTATCTGAGGTCCACAAAACCGACATTGACGAGATTTTGATAGGCAGCTAAAACTGTAGTAAGCCAGTACTTTAAGCTTGATTTTAAAGGCTCTAGAAGTCAAGATATAACTATTAATATTTAATATTACTCAGCTATTAAAAAGTAAAACGGCAAGATTTATTTTATTCCTACATCGAAATCTATGCATTCATTTTATTACTGATTATATATTATGTTTGCATAACTTCTGTACATTAGTGTTTGTTTTCAACCTTTTCATTTACATCACTTTTTTTTACAGATGTATCCAATCTTCTGATTCTATTATAAAGTGAATTGAGGCTAAATTATATTGACAACAGTACCTGGCACATGAATATCAAACACTTTCATTTATATAGATTTTCTAGAAGGTTTCATTGAATATTACTTATTATTTGATATACCATAAAACAATTATACTGGCCTTACATTATATACAATTAAAATATTATTATCCATTAACTTATCGCTACGAGACCCCGTTTATGAATAAAATCTCATCGACTTTTCCTATTCTTCTCTCGTACCGTGAACGTAAGGCAATTTACTTGGGGCTTTTTAGAAAATTTATCAAACGACATAGTAAATATTCTCTATAAACACATTTCAATAACAAATATACTAAAGCTGACTATTATCCCGTAACCAAATATAATGAAGCATATTTGCAATTCTTTCAATGTTAGAAAGTGATTTTCCTTACTCGTTTCTTGCTCCAATACCATTTGAAAGATAAAATCATTAACAGAATTTTTGTACCATACTTCATGTAAATTTGATGATATCAAATACAAAACCTGAAGATTGAGATGATCATAAAATTTTAATTTACGATTAATAAACGAAACCATACTACCTGTACCACTTGGTACGTTGTCTAATAAATGCAAAGACGTTGTGCCATTATTAAATTTTAAACTGTCGGCAATTTTTCGTCTAGCCATTGAACCTGAAGTCAAAATTACAAAACCCTGCGAAGTATACTGTTCAAAGTCAGTAATAACAAAAGTCGTACTATTACTGTAACCAGTCATCTCCATTGCATGAATTATACTTTTTGCAAATTTGCTGAGATCTAAATTTGAATTATTTATAAAAAGAGTAAAATATTGAACCATTTCGTGACGAAATGGTAAGACTGGTATATCTGCATCAACAAAATTTTGAAAATCATCGTAAAACTTTAAATCTTCTAATTTGTTGAAAATACAGATTAAATTTCCTTGTAAAACATTTAGTATTATAAGATTAAATAATATAAATGCCAGTATTAACGTTTTTTCTGATGTTCTGTAAAGTGTTCTACAAATAAAATATGTATGTTAGAAGTTTCATTCACAATTACCATATTTTTATTTTTCTAACATTATTATTTATAACGATATTAATAATATAAATCGTATCTTGTTTGGAAATATCGAGCTGGAATTACGCCTACATTTCCACCTAAAATTTTTACATGGATTTCAGATTAACTTTACGAAGACTAAAGACGTAATTCACGTAAAAGTCACCCACATTTTACAAAGAATAATTACAAATACGGCTTGTGAAATGCACTAGAAATACGCCTAGGTTTCCCGTGGTGTTCGCGTGAATTAAGAAGGATTTATCTTGAATTTTAACTGCTATTTTTAGATGTCAACAGTCCAAATTTAGGATAAATACTCCTGAAAACCTCGTGAAACCCAGGTGGAATTTTAGGAAATTTTAAATAATCTATTTGTAATTTGTTCTTATAAAATGTACGGGACTCTTAGTCAAATTACGTATGCAGTCTTCGTGTCATTCACGTTAAATACACGTAAAAATTTCAAGTGGATATCCATTTATAACCGAAATATTAATATTATAAATTCAATTTTATTAATTACAAAGCATTTAAACTTAGTACTTTTACCTATAAACTCCTCCACCATTCATGATAGTAATCACTGTTAATACAATAGCTGCATAATCCTTGTACTGCGGATACATGAATCTTGTAATGATTATCCACATCAAAGCAACTATAGCCGAAACGAACATTACGGCTGCCCAAACCGAAGGACGGAAAATTTGATATAGGTTCAAAATTTTGCCAGGGAATAAAGCTTTATCAATGACTAAGCATGCCCTCTCGTAATATAATGGCCAAGTGCTGATCATTCCTGATTTGACCGTGATCGGAGTCCCAGAATTCAAATTTGCGCTGATTAATGCTTCACCTTTGACAACTCCAGCAAAATCGGTTCTGATGGTACCATTATCAATATAGTGTTCGAAATGACTTTTCTCTGATAAAGAAACTAGATTGGTTTTAAAATTATAACAGACCATCATAGCTTTCAAAAATTCAACCTCTAAGCCTTTGGCTTCGTCTATATATTGAATTTCAATACCTCCCATTGCATTGATTGTTCTTGATGATTTGACATATTCTGTTATAGGCGGATTGTAAACTAAAAAACTAGGAATTACATCGCCATGTAAATTAATTTTGCAATCGTATGGTAAAAGTGTAACCATTGTATTTTTATGTATTTTAATTTTGTCAATCGTTTGTGAAGAAGAGCATACTCGAAGTGCAGAATTGTCTTCTAAATCTACTACAATCGCATTTACCTGATTATCAAAGTATCTGATTGAGTTGGACTTGATCAACAGTTCATTCTGCAAACATTTACTCGAACAAATAGCTAAAATTTTACTCTCATAATTCCAGACTACATTGTTATGATCAAATAAAGCAGTAACATTTTTTAATGTTTGATCAGGTTTCATTAGAACAACGATACAGTCAAAGTAAAGCATTTTTTGGATAATTGTAACATTGTAATTTAGCTTCCCTTTACGAGTATAAGATAATATTATAAAATTCGAATGTGTGTATTTATCAATATTGAATAAATTTAATTCATGATTGCGCATTTCTTCCGGAACCATGATAACTATAGACTTGCAATTCAATGAAGAATATAAAGTTTGATCAATGACAATATCTCTACTTTTTAAAAGATTTAATAAGACGGTTTTAAATTGAAACACAGTCAAAATAAGAAATAATTTTTTAATATAATGTTGCTGCATAGTAATAGGAGTTTTTTAATGCTCTCAGTTCACTACAAGATATCTGTTTATAATATTAATAAAGCGGCCAACTAACTTCTGGTGGAAAAATAAATAACAGGGTATAAATATACTAATAAGGTTGAATCACATGTACATACAACCTGTGCCAAAATTAGTCTTTTACAAAATCTGCAATACTTAATTAATTATATGAGCCGTTTGTATGCCTTACACCCTTATAAAAATATAAAACATGTTTAAGGGAACGATATAAATTTTTTGTAAAACTTTCCTGGCAGAAAGTAAATACTACTCTATTTTAGAAATAAAAACTTTGCTGCGCTATATGCGATCATAAAATTAATGAATTCTTTTTTATTTTCATATACAATTTAACGTTTAAAAGTTTCGATTGTTTATTGGAGTATTTCGCATCAACTCACTTAAACCAAACAGGAAATAAAATATTTCATAGTGAGTTATTCGCAATTTTACAAAAAAAAATTTAATATTGAAAACGTATCTCTGACTAAATCTGCACTTTGTTTCCTCAAAGAGAAAGCTTTGTATCAGTGTAAAAAATAATTTTTTAAATAACTTTAAAACATTTTTTAATACTAGAGGAAAAAAAATCATTATTTATGAGAAATTTTTTTTCATATACCCCTCTATCTCCAGAATGTATGAACCGATTTTCATGTTTCAAAATGCATATTATTCGTATTTTGTAAGTTGGTGGCTGAAAAATAATTTTTAATCGATTTTCTTTTGTTTTATTGAACCTATTACTTATTCATTTTTAGTTTTTTAGTTTATCTTGCATTGAAAATTTAATATTTGAAAATGTGCGATATGCGTTAAAAAGAGCTTTTAATTGCCTACAATCTGGGATATCATTTTTAAAATAGCCTTTTTAAAATGCATAAAAATTTGTTAAAGTTTTATGCATTAAGATTTGTTATTTTTGACAAAATAATATTATGAAAAAAAATCGAGTTAATCATTTTAAAATTTGACATATAAATAGCATTTTTGTACCTTGAGAGCGGCATATTTTTTCTAAGCATTTGGTTAATAAGTTTTGAAAATATTTTATTTTTTTCTGATTTTCAAATATTTGTTAAATATAGAAAATATGACTCACGAAAATGTTTATAATCAACAACAACGATGAAAACATATCTAGCACTATACAATTCATAAAAAAAATAAATGAGTTTAAAATAATAACCAAAATAAAATAAATTTATTTCAAAAAATAAACAAAAATAAATTTTTTTAAATAAACAAATCGATAGTCCGAAATGGTATGTAGTTAGAAAATTACTATAATACAATTCTTGAAAATAAACACTTACCGTTACCTTTATCCTTTCGAACTTATTTACTATACCTTATTTTTTTTACAGCGATTAAATGAATCTATTGTTCTTCATGGAATATACTTATATAATGGAAAATTAATTTTTTATTAACTATTTACATTTCGAGGGCTTGTTTACATATACCCTCCTCTTCAGGCAGACTAAACAGTCAAAAATAAAACCGTATAAAATTACAAAAATCACACATTCACGTATCACAACTGCGTAACAGACAATAAAAACGAACCTTAGGACTTAAGAACTACTGCATCGTGCGCAATCACAGATTTCAGTACAACTATTTTTCAAGAAATATCAAAACATTTTATGACTGAAAATAAATAAGCAGGGAAGTTAATAATCTACTAAAAACATTTTATTATAAAAAATTATTTAAAAAGGATTAAAAACGCGCGAAAACTACTCACTTTATCTTATACCGCCACTCTCCTGACTCATCGTTCAACAATAAAAATTAACTGTTAAAATCGGTGCTTGTGTCTCTGAGAGTCGCTATATATGATAAATTACCAAATTATAAGAGAGAGAGCCATTCGAAATCGTGAGGGGGGGGGGTAATGAATAAACGTTAAGATTTGATTTTGAAAAGAGAAACGAAAATACCGCCTCGCGACGAAGAGAATATTTAACAAGATTTTGACATATAACAGATGGAAAAATGTCAAAACTATGTAAAATTAAGAGTATTTTTTGATTAGCTTTAAGGTGGGTTTATACATATTTTTTTTTAAAAATTTGTATCTTCGATTCTGTTTAATGTATTGTTATAATAGAAAATATTCATCATTTCGGAAAACTCTCTCTTACATTTTCCGCTTTCTCTATCAATAATTTCAACATTGTCAGTCTATTTTATGCTGCGTTTGATATGCGTGTTGACCCAACGCAGATCTTTCACAGATGTTTTTTACATCATCTTATTTTTTTACTATTTTTTATATTTTTATTATATATTCTCCTTTATGATTCAATTATTTGATAAGCTGTAAAATTTATTCTTTCAAAACAACTTTTATAATGTGTCATTAAATATCAACACACTATCGAAAATAGAATAGGCGTACTTATGTACATAATTTAAATTTTATAATTCCTAATTATTTAATAATTATTTTTTATTTTTATAATTATAATATTATTTAATTATTTTTGATGAATATTAAAAAATATATATGTATTACATTATTAATATAATATATTAATATGTAAATATTTAATTGACATAATTAATAACTTAAAATATATTTAATATAGATAAGAGTGATTCAAAAATGATTTTTTTATATATTAATTACAAAAAATAATTCTTTATTATTATTTTTGAATTATTATTTTTTAATGCAGAAAACTATATAAAATTTAAAGAATATATTTGACATTTTAATAATAATAGCGAAATTTGAAATTTATTTTTATTCTATAACATTTTGAGATTATTGTATAAGTACTCCAAAAAACTGAAAAATGCAAGTGAATCCACAACACTAATGGTATAAAAAATAACTCTGTTAAGAATGAGGAGTGCCAGGTTTTTATTGTTATTTGTACCAACTAAAACCATAAAAAATTTGTTTAATAAGTGTGCCGTGAAAAAATTCTTTAATATTTTTTATAATCAAAAATGAAAAGTTCTGGAGAGGGTCTCGTAATCTTACGATATATTTTGTTTAAACAATCAAATTATAATATTCTGATAACTTAAAAAACAAAAACTTTTTTAAATTGTGCTGCTCCATGACTAATATATCTAAATCGTCATTTCCGTGAATATTGACCTTATGTATTTATATCCATGTGTATGGGATATTCATATATTTGCCTTTCAATAATGCTCCTAATTTTAGCTTCATCTTTTTACTTTAGTGAAGCTATGTTTATTCAACTTGCAAAATTTAATAGCAGAACGATTTAAATGAAAAAAACTACCTAGAAAGGAAATGCAAAACATTACCCGAGATTTAATGAAAATATTAAAATTGCATTTATTTCGTTCTGAAATTTAATCCATTGATATTGTAAAATATGAAGAGTAATTAAACCTGCAATATAATAATAAATGGGACACCCTGTATCAAATTTTTGACATTCAAATTGTTTTTTTATTATATTTACAAAAGTATATAATTTATGAACTAAAGTCAATTACAAATTATACTGAATAGTTAATATAATTTTACTGTTACTGAATTATATAACATAAACATTTGTTATGCATAAACATTTGTTATTTGCAATGAAATAAATATTCTATTTATTAGTTCATTGTACTTTGAAAATTGTTTAGTACGCTAACTTTTCCTCTCTAATTGCTTTATAATTTTTGTCATTTTCCTTAATGCTAGTTAAAAACTATACAGGAATTTGTCAAAATGACATGTATTAAAATTGAATTAATTTTAACTGTACAGTTTACTTTTTTCTGCCACCACGTTCTTTGGGTAAAAGATTGATAACATTACCAGACATTAAGTTATAGTACGCTAATGTATTATTATCTTTGAAAAACATTCCCTGAACAAAAAAAACACATGTTATTAATTACTTTTAATTTAATTAATTTTCTAATTTTTGAAAATATTTTAATGCATATACCTCGTATTGTAATTTTTGTTTTCCAGGTGGCATTCCAATCTGTTCATGAATACAGGCTTTCATCGTTGATACCGTGTCTGTAATTTGTAATGTAATATTCATAGTTTGACCGTTCAGCTTCCATTCGGTCTTCTCCCTCATCATCGGTACTGCAATGGTGAGTTGCACTGGTGCCTGTGAACATACCAAATTATCTTTTTTATTAAAAATACTTTTGGTATGTATTTAATTTTCTTTTCAACTAAATAACTACAAAAATAGCTTAGTATTTAATCAGCAATTAATCAATATTTTAGTTAAATAGTATTATGTATGAATTTTTACCTTATTTCTAGTCAAGAACTGTTGTTCTGGAATCAAAGAATCTTCAGTACGAAGTTTCTTGGCATGTGGTTCATCATCACTCATACCATCTGCAGGATGCTTCATGCCCATCTATAAAAAGTAATTAAAATTAAAATAAATCTTACTTGCAAATAAATATGAACAAAAAAAAATTATTTTAGACTTTATTACTTACTTGAGGTGGCATAGGAGGTTGTATTGGAGGTGGTGTAGGCATAAACGGCGATATTGTTGGAGCTATAATTAAATCATTGTCAATTAAGCAATTGATTCGCGAGGATCATTCTACACGTCTAAATATAATTTTGGTTTTTGTAGAATTACGTGAAATAATAATAAATTTTAACAATATAAACATTTAAATTAGATTAAATTAGACTACTATTACATATTCCATAAAGTTAAAAGTCCATACACTGTCTATCAATAATTTCAATGATTGAAGACAAAAAAGTTCTAAAATGCTTTTGAGCATGTTTCTTTTTTGGAAAAAAATTCAGATTTGAAAGTGAGAAAGTTATTAAAGATCAATAAATTTTAAAATAAATGATAAATAATTTTAAACAAGTATACTTTACTGCACATTTCAAATTCAGTGTATTGAAAAAAAATATACCTAGCAAAGGAGGAGGTGGTCGTATTGGTGGCATAGGTGCCATCATCATCATCGGTGGCTGCGGCATCATCTGCTGCGGCATCCCCATCGAAGGCATAGCCATTTGTGGTGGTGGAGGCGGCTGTGATGACTGTACTACCTGAGTAATAGGCTTTGGTACTGGTGGCTTTGGTGGTGCTTTAACCGTCGCTTGAGGCTTCGCTGCTGCAGCTGCCATATGCGATAGTTCTACCGCTCTATTTGCCGGTTTCGGTCCAATTTTTTCTTTTTCTTCGTCAGGCAGTAAGCCTTTAACCTTTGTAAACGAAAAAAATTATGTCATTAAATTATGTAGATGAAAAAAATTGCATTAATGAGATTAGTCGGTAGTCAAAGTCAATGTTAGGGGTAGACTGAAGGTCGATAGCGGGGACGTGTCAGTTTAGTACACAAGATTAACAGGTTTCTTTAAATAAAATACCTTATGAATCTGATGGATCTGCTCTTCTAATGTGATATTTGCTCTTGCAGCGCGCGTAGCTGCCTCGACACTGGACGTGTGTCCATCCCATGTGACCTTATCCTCCTTCTTTTTGTCCTCCTCGCCGATCTTCTTACCGATAGCCGTTTCTTCGTCACCTACACCGAAGATATCAGTACGCCGTTCTGCTAATTGCTTGAGACTGGCCTCGATTGCAGTACCAGGCGCAAAAACTGTTTCCTGAGCGAGCTTATCCAAATGCTTGTCTCGCTGCTCGACCCAGCGAGGATCCAGCAATCCAATACGCATATGTTCTTGCACTTTGCTCGCTGGTATCCTTTCACCAGTGATGGGTGACACGAGATATTCATCTGGTGCAACTGGTCTTGACACTTTGGCAGCTGAAAAATTAATGGAATAGAATTATAGAGAAAATATATTACCGGACCCATAATTTATTTAACTTGAAATTATTAATAAAAATTTTTTAAATTATACCATGTTGCTTGGGATCATATCCCTTTTTAACAACGACATTTCCAGGTGTAGGAGGCAGAGGCGGCGGCTGCATACTATTTTCACGTTTGTCTTTTTTCTGCGAATCACCTGGTGGAGACACTTCCTCTTCATCACTTGAGTCTTCCTCCATATCTTGGACTTGGTTGTTATCTTTCGCACGATCTTTTTCGCCTTCCGTGCGTGTTAACATCTCATCGTCTCCATCACTTTCAATTTGCATCTCGACCTCTTCACCTTCTTCTATTCGTTCCTAAAATTGTAATTATAAGAATTTTGTATTTTTTGTTTATATTATTTATTTTTTATTTATTTTGAATATTTGATGTCATAATATTCAATTCTTATCCGTATTATAAATATTTTGTTATATAGCAAATGATGACAACCGTTATAATGTACAATTTATTTTTGATTTATTCAATTTACCTGCATAAGAACTCTAGCACCAACTTCTTCAGGTGTTGTCGGAGCTGGAAAATTACCAACTTCGAATTGTTGATAATCGACCGTTTCGACCACCACGAAATCATGCCAGTCGATTTGAGCATATGCGACTCTTTCTCGTTCCAGCTCCTCCTCTTCCTTACGCTTTTGCGCATCTTGGTACTTTAACCATTCTGCGCGATACTTCACTTGCTCCATTATCTTATCTTGATTATAGGATTCATCCCTTAGTTTGGGATTTAAATCTTTTTGAGGAATCAAAACCTGTACTCAAAGAATTGTAATTAAATTAAAACAATGATCCATTATATAGTTATTGGATTAGAATTTATCAGTTGGTTTATTACAATATAGAGAGTTTATTGATCTCTAACAATCAAGGAATAGTAACAATTAATTTTAGTTCACTGATTCATTCTTTGACAGTGCAGTAGACAATTCATTTGCCAATTATTGCAAATCAGATTTTTTCTTTAGGTAACGAAACAATGTCATAATATTTTTTGTCCATAAAAATGTTAAATAACTTACCTTCGTATATTGTTCCAATAGTTTTGTAAAATACTGGAACAAAGAATGTTGTGGACGTAAAAAGTCAAACTGAAAGTTTCTTTGTTCTCTGTTCATTAAATTTGTTAAAAATTGACGTCCATTACGAGCAACAAATTGCGCTGTTAGTTTTACTATGTCCCTAAAAATTGTTAATAAAAACATATAATCTGGATAAATAAAACTTTTGATTGCAGTTTAACTTACAAATCTAAAGCAGAAATTGACGGAGGATCAGCAATGAATTCATATTCCACTGGTGGATCCTTTGGAATAAATGGTTGCTCCACTTGTTTTAAAATTTCCTGCTGTTTTTGATGGGCAGTTAAATTTACTCCTTTTGGTGGACCACCAAGAGTCGGCTCTTGTCCTTTGCCTTCTTTAAACTCTTTAACTTTATGCTGATAGTATGTATGATATGGATCACCCACATTCAAAAAATTGAATTTGGGATTCCCCAACTCATTTTGTCGAATTCGAGATTCGAATTCAGGACCATTTCTGGCCACAAAACTAGCAGTTTTATCAACAATGTCTATTTATTTCTTAAGTCAAAGAAAATAAGTTATCCAAATACATTATTAAGAGAATTATCTAAAATATTAGCTCAAGTATCTTTTTGATCTTTTTGATTTCAAATTTTAAACGATAAAATCAAAATTCAGTAGCAAATAATAAATTATATTTATTTTATATCATAAAAGTAAATGAAAAAATCACATCAAATGTTTTGTATATATATATTATACGAATATCAAAGATTGGGCTTGAGATTCGAGTTATAAATCATTAAACGACTGTTAAAATAAAAAATATATGTACTCGGAAAAAAATTTGGTAGTATGCGAGTACAGCTTTATTTTGAATTGATACATTACAACTTGCCATGCTCAATGCCGTCCAGTGTTGGTAGTATCAGAGTACAGCTATGTGTTTACTCACACAATACGACTTTTGGAGCTATGAGAGTTCCAATGCTTGAAATCTCCGATGAAATATCCTTGAAATAACTTTAAAAAACTGTTTATATGTAATAAAGCTATTTTGATTTCAAGCATTGGAACTCTGAGAGCTCCAAGGTTGGAATATAGCGAGTGCAGCCTATTTTGTACTGCAGCACTACCAATTTCGTCTTGTAAGCAGCATATATTTGGTACTGAACCAATACAGGAGTAATTTGTACTTTTATATATTATATATCATTATTTAGTAAAATTTTATTTTCAAAAAGGATACTTCTAACCTCCGGAGGAGGATAAATTATGCCAACAACAGGCTGCGAAGAAGGCGCCGTATCTTCCGATTCCGAAGCCGGTGGCTGTACAGCGGTAACTTCTTGGATCGGCATTTTAACTTTTTAACTAATATTTTTTCTTGAAAATTTTAAAGACACTCACTTACAACACTCATTTTCCCGAGTACTAAAACCGTTCACTCCCATAGACCATGACTACAGCGTCGATATAGTTTTTCAGTTTTTCACCATGTAACCTGTAACATACACAGAGAATACAGAAATATTATCTCATGCATAGAACTTAGAAGGCCAGAGCCCAGAGCTGGCAGCGGCTGTCGCGGCTGATTTCGTGATGCCACACGCTGCTTTCGGAATTCGGATAACCCAACTCTAGTTGATCCCCCATAAGGTAGGTGGCATGTATAGGCCGCTTGGCGCTTGCGTTCTCATATATGTACTACGCAGCGTAGCCAAAAGCGGTTCTCTCAGAGAGGGAAATTTAAAATAATTAAAAAAACGCGAAAAAAAGTAATAAGAAAAAAATATTTTTATATATTGATAATTTCAAATAAATTAAAAGCAATAAAGTTACTATGCCAGAATTAGTTATTAGTAATTATTTATTGGTTTCGGGCGGTGCCACTCGCTGTCACGTTAAATTTGGACTTATTTTCACTTAAACAGAGTAAAATAGCGTTTAGTAAAATTATAAAATAATTAAACTTTAATTTGAAAGTGAAATAGCAATGATTATTGTTAAAAAAGTGATTTATAAAAGTAATAATTGTACAGCCGATCTGCATTACCCCGTGCGCGGCAACGCGTTGTTTTTATAGTCCACTCTTCGCGAGTTCATCTGTTTACGTGTTAACGCTACTATTCTCATAATATTTATATTTTGTATTATAAAAATTAGCTTTAGAACATAAATTACCATTATTTTAAATCTGTATTAGTATTTTATTTTATCTAATATATATATATATATATATTTGGCACGACTTAAAATTTAAATTCTGTTCATTGAGTATATTCTTATTGATATGATTTTAAATATCCATACATCTTCTATTACATAATTATATAATTTACTATATTATATTTTTTTACAATTCCTTTGCCTTACCAAAAATTCGATTTTTCTAAATATCGTGGCTTGGTCAAACCTCTTCATATACATATTATGTTCAATACATAATTACGGACTCTAGCGGTAAGGTAGGAATGTTTCCGACTCTAGCACATACGTGGAAATAAACATATAGACATAAAATGATATAAATGATAAAATAAATAATACCTGCAGTTCCTGCTCTTATTTTGCGTTTTTATAGAACTATCAAAATACGAAATAAAAAACTCACACAAGATCCCAATTGAAAGCGATTATTATATTTAAACTATAAATATTTACAGTAAGACCTTTTAGCAGGATTCTAAATATTTTGATCCATTTGTTTTCCATCAGTTATAAGTTCGTTTAGTTGGAAAACAAAATTAATATCGATTTTTAAATCAATTTAAGAACACCTATTTAAAGTAGTGACTATATGAATGCATTCAAATAGACTTACAAGGAAAATATATAGACATATAAGGATATAAAAGATAAAATAAATAATACATACTCCTGTTCTTATTTTGCGGAAAAATAAATAATATTACCTTCGCGTTTGACTTTGTTTATACATGTATAATATTATTCTTCAAATGTTACTTTGTCACGTACTAATTACTTAAGAGAGCTTCTCAGTGCAATTTGAAAATATTACGGATGATGACGAAGCCATATAGATGTAACAGTAAACTTAATACAACATTTAAATATTCATTCGAAGGATCATACTAAATGCCTTGGTTGATAATGCCGTTAATGCACTTTAAAAGCAATGCCACAATTATGTAGATTTTGCAATATAAATTCTACAGAATATTCTTCAAATGTTACTTTGTCACGTACTAATTACTTAAATAAACTTGCAGTAAACGTGTAGTTTAATAAAAATTTCCAAGAATTGCTTTTTTACCTAATTGACCACACCTCTCACACCCTTAAATGTCACTATATATGTAATGCAACTGCAACTGTCTTTATCAGTTCGCGGTAAGCCTTCAAGTGGTAAACATCGTAAGCGTTGAGTCAGGTAGTTCGATATATAGGATTTATGCCAGTGCACTTGTCTCACAAACACATTCATATGCATACAGAAACACATACACACACACACACACACACACACACGCGCACACACACACAC